>JAQQSW010004098.1:0-14526 GCA_028646575.1 Pseudocheirus occidentalis
TCTAGATCTTTCTCTGAATGTAGACATCTCCTTCCATCATGAATCTTTTGGAGTTGTCTTATAACCTCACATTGCTGAGAGGAGCCCAGTCAATCAAAATTGGTCATCACACATGTTGGGTCTGTAATTGTGTGCAAATTTCTCCTGGTTCTGCTTTTCTCACTTAGCATCAGTTTGTATAAGCCTCTCCAGGTAAATATGAAGTCCATCTGCTCCTCATTTCTTATAGCACAATAGAATTCCATTATGTTCATATGCCACAACTTGTTCAGCCATTCCCCAATTGATGGGCATCCCCTTGATTTCCAATTCTTTGCTACCACAAAGAGAGTTTCAAGAAATATTTTTGTACATATGGGTCTTCCTCCCACTTCTATGATCTCTTTGGGATACAATCCTAGCAGTTCTCCAGTTCATTTTACAGATGAAGAAACTGAAGGGCAAGCAGGGTTGAGTGAGTTGCCCAGAGTCACACAGCTAGTAAGTGTTTGAGGTTGTATTTGAACTCATGAAGATGAATCTTCCTGATTCCAGATGATGGCATGCTTGAGTGCTTGTGCTTGGACCCCAGTTTTAAAAAAATCACATTTCTCCCTAGCTTCAAAACACTATCCCTGACAGTTTTCTCCCCTATGCCTAGCACTAACTCATGAGTGGGTGCCAGTAAGACAGACTGCCTTTCCCCACAATTACTCATAAATGGGACACAGTAAAACAAACTATCTTTACCCATCATAAGAACAAGCTGACCTATGAAGAAATTCTCTTGTGAAAAAAAAAGGATTATCTCATAACCACAGAATTATCATGTATTAATTCTCCAAGTTATCATATTCAATCCAGAGGTCAAGTTATAGACATCCACTTTCAAAGTTATCTTGTACAGATATAACAGACCAAAAATACACCCCTGAGAAACCCCTTCCCCTGGTTTCTAGTAGTGAATGATGCCTGTGAGCGAGGTTGTAAATTATTACCTGATTAGCATATCTGCCAGATAATCCACTATTTTTCCTATATAAGCTTTAGCATTATTCCTGTTAAGTTGCAAGTTCCTTAGGGAATGGAAGTTCCCCAAGGGGCTCTACCAGTTATATTAGTATTACAATAAACTTTTGCCACCTTAACTTAAAAAATGCTTGCCTCCATGAATTCATTCCAGGTGACCTTCTCCTGTGCTTCAGTCCTGGGGAAGTCCCCAAATCACATCACAGGCCTAGTACTCTATCTGCTGTGGCACTTAGCTGTCCCATATACCACACTGTAGCTATCTATATATGCCTCTGCTCTTTATTAGACCTTGAGTTCCCTTTCTTCTCTAAGATCTATACCCTTTTGTATCTTCCTGTTTTCCTTAGAGAGAAATAAAAAAGAAGGACCTTCTAGTCACATATTAGGGTGCTTTGTACCCTTAATCACCTGACTTCTTTATTGCTGTCTTCCCTGCATACTCTCTGACCCAGCAATACAAGTACTAGGTCTGTAACCGAAAGACATCAAAGGAAAAAGAAAAACCCATACATACACACAAATATTTGTAGCAGTTCTTTTTGTGGTAGCAAAGAATTGGAAATTGAGGGTCTGCATGAGTTAGGGAATGGTAGAACAAGTTGTGGCATATGATTGTGATGGAATGCTATTGTGCTATAAGAAATGACCAGAAATGATTTCAGGAAAACACAGCATGACCTCATATGAGCAAAGTGAAGTGAGAAGAGGTTGGAGATCATTGTATACAGTAACAACGTGTGTCATAGACCCCTTTGGCAACTTCATGAAGTCTACTAACACAAATAGAGGATGATTGTGAAGATGGAAGGCTCAAATGAGGTTTTTTAAAAAAAAATTCAAATGTTTTATTTATTTGTAACATTCTTCTCTTCTTAAATTTGTAGTTCCAAATTCTCTCTTCTTTCCCACCCCCTTTCCCACCCACTGAGAAAGCAAGGACAATGATATCAGTGACACGTGTGAAATCATGCAAAACATATTTTCATATTGGCTATATTTTTTAAAAGCAAGAAAAATAAAGTAGGAAAATTGTAATGGTGATCAGCTTTAAAACACTTGGCTACTCTGATCGATACAATGCTCCAAGACAATTCCAAAGGATAGTCAAGACCCAATTTTAATTGTGAACCCCAAAACACAAAACAGGGTTTGTTCTAAGAAAAAGACAAATGATTAGGTCAGGTCCATGTTTTTATTTCTCTCACAAGCTGGAGACATATATTACATGGGAGTTACAGTCTAGAACTAGGCCCCCCAAAGGAGACCAGTCCAGAACTGGCTTGATTTGGGATCTAGAGGTACAGGGTTATATGCCCTTCAAAGAGTAGGTGTTCCTAAGGGCTGCCAATCAACTCTGATTGACCAACACACAGGGAGGTGGACTATATTAAAATGAGGTCTTGAATCTTAGTCAACAGGGGCTTTATCATCCCACCATCCTGAGAGAGGAAATCCCCATTCTAACTGACCAGCCCCCATCATACCAGACCACTTCCCAGTCTTGGGCTGTCTAGGCAGAAGAATCTACCACACCCAAACCTGAGCAGATTAAATCCACTCAGGCCTGCTTTAGAGTTTGACCAGGATAAGACTTTTATTATCAGTAATGCCCTATTGAAGAACTTCAGAAAAGGGACCTAGGGGTGGAGCTCTGAGTCTAGAAAATCATTTTTCACAGGACTTATGATGAAAAATGCATAGAGAACTGATGAACTCAGTGTAAACTGAAGAATAATTTTCTCACTTTATTTGCCTTGCCTTTTTTGAAATATGGTCAATATGAAAGTATGTTTTGCAGGATTTTGCATGTATAATTGATATCATTGTGCTTGCTTTCTCAGTGGGTAGGGAAGGGGGGTGAGAAGGAGATGGAGAATTTGGAACTCTAAACTTTAAAAGAAAAGAATGTTATAAATAAATAAAATAAATAAAATGTTTGAAATAAAAAAAACACACCTCAGTTGATCCTTCCTTCTTCACTATCATGTTAATAGACTTCATGAGGCTGGCCAAGGGGTCCATGACACAGAAAAGCAGAAGACTAGAAGATTTTGAGTCTGTTACAGCTCTAGACCCTAGATTCTTATGCTGTTAAGGGAAGTCAGGAAGATCTGAGTCCAAATTTGCATCAGATATTTAATAACATTGTATCTTGGGCAAGTCACTTAATTGCTATCTGCCTCAGTTTCCTCATCTGTAAAATGGGGATAATAATAGCACCAAGATTGTAGTAAGGATCAAATGAGATAATGGGCACAGTAGACAATGCCTGGCACATAGTAGGCCCTATATAAATGCTGATTCTCTTTACCCTTCCCTGGGGGAAGGAGAAGCGGTGGTGGTGGTGGTGGTGGTGGTGGTGATGTGTTCCTAATGAGTGGAGAAAGGAAGGGAAGGGAGGGGAGGAGGGGATGGAAGTCCACTCACATGGGCAATGAACTAGACAAATTAAAGGTGATCTGACTTTTTCCTCTCCCAAGCATTCTGCTATAATAGGAAAGATCTAAGGAGGCAATGTGGAGTCATGACAAAGGTGCTGAACCCCTACATCTCCATGTACATTCAGAGATGAGGCACTTCTTTGTGTAAGTGTGTGCAGTTTACTTCATCTCTCTGAGTCTCAGTTTCCTGGGAATTATACAAATTGCTCTTTCACAGGATTGTTATGAGTAAAGTGTTTTGCAAATCGTTTGGTGCTTTAGAAATCTAAGCCGTGTGTATGAATGGATTATTTTATATGTGTGTGTATGTACATATACATACATACGCAGATATATTTAGTTTTCAACATTCACTTCCATAAGATTTTGAGTATTAAATTTTCTCTGCCCCCTTTTCCTTCCCTCTCCCCAAGATGACCTGCAATCTGATATAGGCTCTACTTACACATTTATATTAAACATATTTTCACATTCGTTGTGATGGAGAATTAGAACTAATGGGAGGGATCACAAGAAAGAAGAAACAAATCAACAAAAGAAAAGGAGAGCAAATAGTCTACTTCCATCTGCATTCAGACTCCAAAGTTCTTTCTTTGGATGTAGATAGCATTTTCCATCATGAGTCTTTTGGAGTTGTCTTAGATCCTTGCATTGCTGAGAACCAAATCTATGGAAGTAAGTCATTGCACAATGTGGCTGTTATTATGTACAATGTTCTGCTGGTTCTATGCATTTCACTCAGCATCAGTTCATGTAAATCCAGGTTTTTCTGAAGTCAGACTGTTCATCATTTCTTTTAGCACAATAGTATTCCATTACATTCATATACTACAACTTGTTCAGCCACCCACCAACTGATGGACATCCCCTCAGTTTCCAATTCTTTGTCACCACAAAAAGATCTGCTATAAATATTTTTGTACATGTGTGTCTATTTCCCCATCTTTATTACATCTTTGGGATACTGTCCTAGAAGTGGAACTTCTGGGTCAAAGGGTATGCATATTTTGATAGCTCTATGGACATAGTTCCAAATTGCTCTCCAGAGTGGTTTTATCAGTCCACAACTCCACCAACAATGCGTTAGTGTTCCAATTTTTCCACATCCTCTCCAGCATTTGTCATTTTCCTGTTTTGTCATCTTAGCCAATCTGACTGGTAAGATGTGGTACCTCAGAGTAATTTTGATTTGCATTTTTCTAATCAATGCATGAATTATTTTTTTAAAAAGCTCTCAAAATTCTATATTTTCTCCCTAATCTGGTAGAGAGGGATGAGGAATGATTACTCTGCTTTGTCCATTTTACAGATGTGGAAAGTGAGACTCTGGGTGATAAAAGAAACTTGTTCTAGAATACTTAGAAAAACAGAGATATGAAAACTCAGACAAAAACCAATTAGACTGTTTAGTGAAAACTTCAGGGATAGTATATCCATTCTCCTGAAGTTTTTATTGCTAATAAGTAAAATAATTTAATTCTTAGAGTAATACCCATTTAGTACTCATTTTTTCTGCCTTATATCACTCCCACTATTCAACTGGATCCCCAGAGGGGTGACTGTTACAATTTCTAGGTTCCTAGAAGTGAGCTTGACTTTCTACTTTCCCTTAGGAATCAGGTAGTAAATGGAATCAATTCTTTAATGAAGGTATAGCAAGAACAGTAGTTATAAACCATTACTATGCTTCTCTAAGAGGTAGCAATGTGTAGGGGAAAAAGTGGTGGCTCTGGAGCCAGAGTCTCTGAGTTCAGATGAAGACTGTGACTGCCATTTATTGCCTCTATGACCCTGGGAAAGACACAGTTTCTTCAGTCCTCAATTTCCTCATTAGCCAAATGAGAGGACTGAACCAGATGACCGTCAATAACTCTTCCAATTTTCAATGTCTCATCCCATGATATACCCATAAAATGTCCAGTTCTTCATCCAATATGCTCCATTATAATGCTGATAAATGCCAGGTATAATTTGTATGATGATGATGCCTTCAATAGTTCTTTAAATACTATTAGTTTTATGGTTCTAACAATAACTATAGCTATTTATATTTATAACTTAGAATTTTAAGGTTAGCTTAGCAAAGCAATTTACAAACATCTCATTTTATCCTCACAACTCCTGTGAAGTAGTTGCTATTATTATCCCTTTTTTATAGATGAGGCAAGGAAGGCAGAAGCTGTTTCTAATTTTTATTCCTTCATTTTCCCTCTTGTTCTTTTGAAGAAAAACTCATAAATCCCTTGAAAGTCTTTGGAGATACATAAATGCACTAGCAGAACTCACTACTTTGTTCCCAAGCATAATACTCCCACAGTGCCCACCTCTCCAAAAAGCAAGTCCTGCTTAAAGACTTATTGGAACAATCAATCTTTGATTTCCTCCTTCATTTTAGAAGAAGACCGATGACATCACACCATAATGTCTTGACTTGCTCGTGAACTGGATTTAAGTAAGGCAGAGTTGCACAGTCATCAGCCTCACTCTCTCTTCTTGAGTCATCCAAGTCCAGTGGCAGGACAAAGATAAATGGCGATGGCCCAGGATACAAGGGATGACCTTGATATCTTCCGTGTCTGACCAAGGTCTAAGCACTCCACAGTGTGTTCTTTAGCAGCCTTCATGGAAGTTGGAACAATTTTGTTCTCATTCACCTTTCACATGCTTGGAGTAGAAATCCCCTTAATTCAACAAAGGATGTGAAGCCTGTCAATTGGTTAATCTCAACCTGGTTTAGCCCATTTGTTGAGATGGGTTTACCATGGTGCAGTGTTACTCTGTATGTGGCTGCTGTGTGTGCTACAGCTTTTTGGAGCTTTAGTAGAGCAACCCTTTAGGTTATTTGCAAGAGTGGTGATGAATTTTTTGTGATCTATCCATGCTTCATCCTTTTGATCAACTACATCCATCTCTCCTAATTGCTGGCCAGGATAAGGAGGTCTACTCACTTTGATTCCACTTCTCCTCTTCTCATTTATTCTCCACTCTTCAGTGTCTGGTTTTCTGTTTCATTACTCAGTTGCAACTATTCTCTCCAAAGTTACCCATGATTTCTTCTCCCTATTTCTTTCCTTTTATTTATTTTGAACATTTTAGTGATAACTTTCATTTATATCATGTTCGTTTCTGGATTTATCCTTCCCCCATTCTCTACTCAGCAAGCCATCCATTGTAACAAAGAATATTAAAAGGGGGGGAGAAGCAATTGAACAAAACTAACCCGATCAACCAGGTCTGGCTGTTTATGTAAATGTATATGTAAATGTAAATGTAAATGTGTATGTATATGTATGTGTGTATGTGTATGTGAATGTGTATGTGTATATGTATATATATACCTGTAACCCTGTTTCTGTAAAGAATATAGATTTATTTTTTTCATTTCTTCTTTGGCAATAAGCTTGTTCATGATGTTTAAACATAATTAAATTCCTTCCCCCTCCCCTTTTTTTGGTTCTTTCTGTTTATAGTGTTGAAGTCACTGTATACATTGTTTCTTAGTCCTGCTTACTTCACAAGGCATCAGTTCACAAGTCTTCCATTGCTTCACTATTTTTTATATGATAAAGTATGCAGAAATCATATTTGTTGCTTTCTCAGTGGGTAGGGGAGAGAGTACAGGGAGAGAAATTCTGATAATAAAAATAAAATTTAAAAAATTTTAAAAGATAAAATCAAACAAGGGACTATTGTTTGGATCTTAGCAACTTGCAACATCTTTATGACTTTCTGTAGACCCTGAAATTCTATGTAACTGATAGTCATGATCCAAGCAATAGTATCTTACTTGTTTTCCCTTTAGGTAAAAGTTCTGTTAATAATTTAAAACTCTAATGCAAATCTTATAGTATTAAAGAATTTCTAGGTTTCCATGTAGTGGTGGGAGAACGTGTCTTTTGGAAGGTGTTTTGTACCAACAGTTCTAACAGTTCCACTTTTGTAAATACCACTTCCTAATGGCTAATTAAGTCTGGCTAGCTAATTGATAACCACTGATAATTAATAGGTTAAGCACACTGCTGGGAGCAATAGCATTAGAAAGAAATCTGGAATCTCTTGGTACTACTTCCTAGACCCCTGAGGAAAGACAAAGTAACTGAACTCTTGAGACCTCAAGAGTTCCAAATGGTGTTGGGAGAACCATATGCTATATTAAAAATCATTTTGGTGAGCAGACTTGGTTTGCTTGCTTTGTACACATTTGTTTGCTACTCCATTAGACCGTAAGCTCTTCAAGGACAGGAGCTATTTATCTCTTTTTATATCCCTGGCACTAAACACTGTGACTAGTAGGTACTTTAATAAACGTTTGTTGATTGATCTATTGGTTATGTTGACCTGAAAGTTTGGTTAAAAGAGGCAAACAGGCTAGGTGATATATAAATTCACATTGTTGTATTCCCTTAAAGCTAGCAGATACATGATCATGGAGCCAGAATTCTGACTGGGGCAGCTAGGTGGCGCAGTGAATAGAGCACAGGCCCTGGAGTCAGGAGGACCTGAGTTCAAATGTGGTCTCAGACACTCAACACAAAAACTAGCTGTGTGACCTTGGGCAAGTCACTTAACTAACCCCAGCTGCCCTCCAAAAAAAAAAAAAAGGCAAAAAAAACCCCAAAACAATATTCTGACTGACTGATAAAAGAATGACCAGACAAATACATTTTTAAACAATCTCAACTCAGGATTCCTGTGTCCCTCAGATTTATGGTCTCCATATGCATTTAACCATACCATGAGAAAGGAAGTTTCTTAGTTGAATAAGTTGTAAATACAATAAGACAATATAATTAACAAAGTAGTGTCAACTGGAAATAACGATTCTAGGATATCTGTGTTTCCCCTGTATATGTCCCAATGATACCAAGATAAGAGAATTTCCACTATTCAAAATAATGTCTGGTTGCAGGCATGCTATCCTTAATGGTCACACACAGGAAGACTGCTCCAGAATGTGGGGAGCCAAGTTCAGGGGACTCTGCCAAGCTGTGGCAGAGCTGCTAAGATAAGTGTTAGAGAAGCCCTGCAACCCACAGCAGAACTGAGAAGGAAATGTTAGGTGAAAAATAGATACTTGAAAGAGTTACTTAGCCAGAGGTTGATGATCATGAATAAGACGGCACTCTGAGGATGGTAAATAGCCAATTTTATTCAGCTCAGAGTCCAGTATATATAGTGCAAAACTGCACAGTCATCTTAAGCCACTATCTTTGGGATTACACCATTGTCCTAGTTCCCATTTGCCTCATATGTGACAGCCATGTATTCTATCCTTGTTATCAGGATGCTAGTACCAGACAGGATGCTCCAAACCTTCCTAACCTCTCTAGAACAGGATGGTATGAGCCCAAGACTTCTAGTTATCTAGTTCATGCTATGTTGTAACAGTATGGTATTTTCCCCTGAGAACACTCCCTGTTCCCAAACTGGAAGTGCATATCACTTTTCTCATGGGGATGTCAGGCTCACGCCTGTGAGCTTTTCTGGGGGGGTGGGGAACCGATCTGGGCCTGGTAGCAGGATCTTTAGCTGACAGAGCTTATTCAGCCATCAGGGTCAGAGCCCACTGCATCCTGTCCCCCCTTTCTTTTGTTGAAGGAGTAGGTAATGTAGTTTGGTGGCAACTTCACGCAAACTATGAGTCCAGCACTGGCAACACAGGGGAACAATGCAAACTGCAAAGAGACACAATATAATCAGGGAAAGAAAGAGTGAAAGCAACATATATGCCCAATGCAAAAGATTTAACTCTTTAAATGAATCCCAAGTTCCTCAGTGACTCTCAGCAATGTCACGAATAATATTGGACAAGAAATATAGAGCAATCGAAAAATTACTGTTATGCCAGATACCTTGCAGATGATCTTTCACCTTCTTCTATTCTGCCATGCTTTCATTATAAAGTATAGGTGTAACACAAATCATAGAGACTATAATCGTATGTCAAAAAAACTCAATTGCTGCAAACTTGTCTTTCACAAATTCTGCTGTTTCCTTTAAAGCATCTAATTTTTGCTGAAAGCCTCTACTTTAACTCATCACCTCAATACAATACAAAAGATCCTTATTTATATTCTGTTATGGAAATCTTTTTTGATAATTCATTAACATATTGTGCCATTTGGATGAATATTTTTTGATATTTTTTCTTAGTAGAGAAATTGCAGACACATCTAATATCATGACAAACCTTTCCCCCCTCTTTTTTTTGAAGGAAATCAGAAATTACATGTAATGCATATCACCTGACATTTAATGCCAATCATGAGTGACTGAAAGTTGTTCAACAATTATGACAACAAATCACTATGAGATATACATTGAGTAAGAATACAGTGAATGCAAACAATATTCAGTACAGAGAAGTCATCCATAAGTACATAGGACAAAGAGCCAGGTCCAAAGTATACACTGGCAAATTGAGCGGCTTGTAATTCACTTAGTGAACAAATAGGAGATATAGTTGCAATTAGTCCCATGAGTAAAAGTCCAGAAACTGCTTTAGTGCAGGTTCCCCGAAAGTCTGCAATCAAAAGAGGGTGGTTCTACAAACAGTAAAATATATTGTTTGAGAGTACAGTTGTATTCCAATAAAAAGTAGTATGGACTTATATAGTCTGTAAATGATTTACATTAGTAGAAGTAAGGGAGGCTTAAGGGGGTCAAATACATGTAGTTAAAGTTAATATGGAACAATTGACATGACAGGGATAAGTGCCTCAAAATTTAAATCAAGATGTAACCAGTCTGATTTGTATAGAACTCAGAGTGATCATAGCAAGAAACACAAGTTCTGGGGTAACAGGCTCCCTGTTAAAAATGTTTAAATGTTTAAAAAATGTTTTAAAAAATGTTCAATCTGCCCCAGTGGGGACTTGGCTTTTTTGTGTTGTAGCTGCATTAGGAGACCTCTTCTTTTTTATTCCCATGTTCTGTCACTGTGAATTCTTCTGCTGCTGCCAGAGTTCTGTCATCTTTCTGGGTGATTTGGAGTACACCCTCACTGTTGTTCCCTAGCTTCTGGAAAAATATAAGCGCAGTCTTGCCCCCACAGTAATAAAACCTCACATCACCTTCATTTTGGGGAGTATGCACCTTTCACATTGTTTTACTGCCAGTGTATACTCATTTTTAGTGACATTTTTATTTAGCTAATGTATTTTGGGTGTATAAAGCAGTAGCTAATGTAGCTAATTGCTTCCCCCCCCCTTTTTAGTAAATAGGTTGTAATATCTTTATTATAAGGGCAACACAGGTAGAGGGCAGTTATTAAGGATCTGTGTAGCTTGTTCCTATGGAATTGTTGAAGGTCCAGAAAATGAAAAATGAGCTCCACTACGAATTACATGTATATATGTATAAGTTTAGCAGTACCAATAAAAAATTTTTCAGTATTAGGATTATTGTAGTAGCTTGCATTGCCAGGAAGCTGATGGACAAAAGAAGTTACTTACAATAACCTTACAACTGAATAGTAGACCTACATCCTTGGTTTACAAAGCTTGTTTAGCCTCTAATTATAATCATTTTGGAAGAAAGAGATAGTTCAGAAATTGAATCTTTTGCCTTTAACAAGTTCAGATACTATTTAACTTTTGTTTAGGCCATGGAATGATTATACATTGAAATCAAAACAGAAAAATCTGTTCCACTTTACATCAACTTGGCTATAAATTGTTGTGGAAATGAAAGTTTTAGTAGGCCTCCTAAAAATCATACTAGGGATTGAAAAGAAAATTTTAAAGTATATTTCCTTTAAACTAAGGAGTTCATGGCTATTACTGATAATTTACTCTGATCATAGAAATTTTTTAGTCTTAAATGCTTATATGCTAAGCAACAAGCTTTACCAAATCACAGCTCATAGCCAGATTACAGTTAAATTTATCTTCAGGGAGCTATAATGAACAATAAAGATTTACATGGTTCCTTATACCTGAGGGATATTATTTAACATTTCAAATTCTGATCCTTTTTAATCTTTTGCAACTTCTCAGCAAGTTAGGCTTATGAAAAACTACATAACTATAAGAAGTTCCTTTCCCAGGCTGAATGGCTTTGTCTATAGAGATAGCTTTCAGGGGTCTTGGAAGTTGTACAAAATAGGAATAACTGAGAAGGACTTGGGGGGTGGGAGGGCTGGTGTCGATGCCCCTGCTTTGTCAAATCTCAAATATGCAGGTGGAATGGTCCGAATGGGTAGAATTAATCCAAATAAAGTTTTTACCTAATCTCCTCCTTTCCCAATACAATAATTAATTAACAACTTTAGGTTTTAACATTAAAACAGTAAAGTAACTTAGATCATAATTTCCATAAGTGATAGCCAAATGGTTTTAGCTATAACTTCCTTTTTAACTAAGGGTAAAGGTGTAAAGACCTGGTTTTCTATATGACATATATAAACCTTATAAGATGTAAGTGACAGAGCTGTTTTTAAACAAGTTCTTTATCTTTTAGTTCCAACAAAATTCAGATTAAAAAATTTAAAAAAATTATAAAACACTATTTCTGGCTTACAATGATCCCTCAGTTTTTACCACACTTGAATTTCACTGTAGTTTAGAAAGACCACAATGACATTAATTTCATTTCCAAATTATCACTAGCAAAAATTATTGATAAAAAATTTTGGCTTATTGAGTGCAGAGGGTTTTCTCTCGTCCTCATGGCTATAGAACCTGATTGTGATGTTAGGGGTTTGAATTGGAGAGGTCTATCTGCTTGCTTAAAGGTGTGGGCTTTATGGTGCCTCAAGGTCGTTGCTAGTGAGGTCCTTGATAAATTTAGTATGCTTCCTTCCTTTTGCCAGATTGGGAGGGCAATTTAGATTCCCTATTATTTATACATTCCCTCTTTTAATCTGACCTAGGATAATAAACTTTAATAAATTTTTGCAAAATGTTTTCAGCTAATTTTAACTTGTACTTCAGGCCTGTGTTTATTCTAAAATGTCACAGAGAGTGAACAATTTTTAACCCACCACTTAAAGGGAGTAGAACTCTGGAAAAATCTCAGAGGTGCTTGTCCCACTTCCCTAACACTGGGGAGCTTGAAGCTTTCACCTTTTAAATGTTTCTTTATCAGATCTTAGCAAAATTCCAATCTGCCTAAATGCCAATTAGCATAGTAAATTCTGACTTATCTTAGCATCAGGTTAGGAATGACACTAATTCATTTTTTCACATTCCTTAAAATGACCAGAATAAGTTCAAATTGATTTTTAGTAGCATTCCAATATGCAAAATTTTTTTCTCTAAAAGGAGAAGCAGGAAATGCTTAAATGCTTACTTGTATGCCTCTTTGATCTGAGTGAAAAAATTCCTTTACTATTTCTTATCGCCTCTCCTTACTCCACTTGGCCAGAATGGAATGAAGGGAAGGAGATTTTCAAACATCTAAAAATCTTAAAACTTCTGTTCACACTTTTCTTTTCTTTTTTTAATACTAATTTTTTATTTGTTTTCTTCTTTACATCATTCATTTCCATGAGATTTTTGAGTTACAAATTTTCTCCCTGTCTTTCTCCTACCCCCAACCCCAAAACAGCAATCCCACTGTAAAGTCCCTCCCCCAATTTGCTCTCTTTTGTGCCCTCCTCCAACACCCCTCTAACTATCTGGTAGGGCAGGGAGAGTCTCCCTACCCCAGTCCCTATATATCTTAATTCCTAGTTGCATGTATTGCAGAGCTTTAAATTCTAGATTCTTTCAGTTCCTCCCTTGTCACCCTCCTCCACCGGAAGAACAAGCAATTTGATACAGGCTGTGCATGTGCAATTACACAGGGCATCTTCACAGTGGTCATATTGTGACAGTCTGATCATATGTCCCTCCTTCCTATCCCACCCCTCTCCCTTGTTCTGTTCTCTGCTCTGTCCCTGTCCCTTTACTGAAGTGTGTGCTTCCAGCAACCCTTCCCCAGACCTTGCCCTTCCCTCTGTCATCCCACCTCTCATCCCCATGCCCCCTACTCTCCTGTGTGGAGAACTGTGATACCCAGTTTAGAGTTTATGTCATTCCTTCCCTAAGCCAAAATCAACAAGAGTAAATGAAAGTAAAGTTGTAACAGTTATCCCTTGCCTCTTCTATATGGGACGATTAACCCCATTTTGTCTCTCCCTGTCTCCTCTCCTTCTAGTCCTCTCCCACCTCAGAATTTTACCTTTTAAAGTATCATCCCTTCATATTCCATTGATTCTATACTCTCTATGTACACATATACACACATGCTCAGATATGTATCCCTACGCATATATAGCCTCCTATATAGATATATGTGTAAGTATACATGTATATACATTTGTATTCCCTTCACCTATCCTCATAGTAAGAAAAGTTTCATAAGTTACTATCAATGTTTTTCCATATTGGCACGTAAATAGTTCAACTTTGAGGAGTTCCTTATACTTTATTTCCCATATTTACCTTCTCATGCTACTTGTGTTTGATTTTGAAATTTTCTGTTCAGTTCTGGTTTTTTCAGCAAGAATGTTTGAAAGTCCTCCACCTCATTGAATGACCATATTTTCCCCTGAAACATTATACTCAATTTTGCTAGGTAGGTGATTCTTGGTTTTAATTGCAGCTCCCTTGATCTTTGAAATATCATATTCCAGGCCCTTTGATACATCATTGTAGAAGTTCCCAGATCCTGGGTTATCCTAATTGTGTTTCCACAGTATTCAAATTGTTTCTTTTGGCAGCCTGTAATATTTTCTCCTTTAACTGAGGATTCTGGAACCTGGCAATAACATTTCTAGGAGTTTTCTTTTGGGAATCTTTTCCAAGAGGTGACTGGGGAATTCTTTCAAGTTCTTTTTTTGCCCTCCAATTCTAAAACATCAGGGTAATTTTCCTAGAGAATTTCTTGCAGGATGCTTTCCAAGTTATTGTTTTGATTGTGGCTTTCAGGCAGACCACTATTTTTCAAATTGTCTCTCCTGGATCTATTTTCCAGGTCAGTGGTTTTTTTAAGGGGATATTTCACATTGCTGTCTATTTTTTCCTTTGTAACTGTTTAATAGTATCTTGGTTTTTCATAAAGTTGTTAGCTTCCACTTGCTCTACTCTAA
>JAQQSW010004099.1:0-14526 GCA_028646575.1 Pseudocheirus occidentalis
TATTCCCCATTATGTACTATGTAGTCCATCAGACTGGCCTTGCTGTTCTCTTGCATGCTATTGCATATTCTTCTCTGTGCCTTTGAACTCATAGCCTCTTCCGCTAGAATGCACTTCCTCCTAGAATTCCTACTCTGACTTTTCCTAATTCCTCCTCCCCTTCAAAAACCACATTGTACCTATTTTATGTATTCTTACATGTGTACATGTCATCTCCGTGTTAGAGAATGTAAGCTTATCAAGGGCACGGACTACTTCACTTTTGTCTTTGTGTCCCTGATGTTTGGCTCAGTGTTTGGCACAAAATAGATGTTTAATAAATGAGTATTGATTGATGCAGAAAGGGATTTTGGATCAGTGGGACAGCCCAAGGAAAGCTTAAAAGCAAAGTCTTAAGCTTTAATTTCTTATAGAGGAGGAAACTGTAGGTCTCACACCAGAATCCTGCTGCCAGTTTGGGGACTTGTAATACTTTGTCTGCTGCTCTTAAGGAAATCTGTATTTCCAGTTGAATCTCTCATGGTTAACATTCTAAAATGTGAATAGTTATTTTGTAGAATGGTGAGAGCTGGGCCTACTAATGGAATACTAGCCTATTAAAATAGCATAATAAGCTTCCCTTCTCATTACCATCAATTCCAGCTGGTGTTCAGAGCCAAGGCGTCATGCCCTTTGTGTAGAGGAGTTGATGGGCTTCGTTGCTTCTCCTCCCTCCCCTCCCATGGCAACAGGGAAGCAACATGAGGATTAAAGTATTTATAACCTGGCCTTCCTCCCATGACCTCAATTCCGCAGCTGAGTGGCTTTTGGGAAGGGGGCAACATACCCATCTGGTAGAATTAACAGCAAATCATTATGATCACAAAAGACTCAGAACCCTTTCCGTGAAGGACTTCGGAATCAGATGGTTTTTGAGGGTGGTTAGCTAGTACCTTGAGTTCTGTCATGTCAAATACTCCAGTAGAAATGATTAGTTTTCCTCAAAATTTAAATGGAAAACTTTTTGCATGGTCATAGAGAAAGTAATTCTTTAATTCTTCCTGTCTATACCAGGTAATGGTAAGAGCTTGATCTTTCATGGAATGAATGGGAAAATGTCTTCTTAGTTTACAGGCCTAGTTAATTGGATGCACAGCCTTTTGGCTTTTTGTGACACCCTTCTCCACCCACTTTTCATGTATTTGGATATATTTGCCTGTATATGTAATACACCCTCCAAATAGACTATAAAACCCCGGTGGAGCAAGCTCTAGTTAGTTTTTGTCTTTTTCTTCCCAGTGCCTAGGACAGAGTTGGTGAATATCAGAGGCAGGATTTTAAAAGATCTCTTACTCCAAGGCTAGCTCTTTATTGCACTACCCAGAAGGCAAAGAGCATAGATGTTTGTTCAGTTACTATACGGTACACATTTTTACCGTGCTAGAAATCTACAGCTGAAGCATACTGGCTCTTTAAGTGATGGTAGGGATTATGTAGTCCAGCTGTTTCCTTTTACGGATGAAAATGCTAAGGTACGGACTTAACCAGAGGGATACAGCCAGACCTGGGATAAAACCCCACATCTTTTGACTCTTGCCATATTGTTTTCTTTACTTGGACTGACTGTGATGAGTTTCTTTAGTCTCCTGTCTGGATGGAAGGGAAACATGTTCTCAGAAGTACCAGGCTTTTCTTTGAGCAAGGGGACGAAGAGCAGCCTAGAATCATGAACAGTTTGAAATCCTTGAGAAGTGAGGGGATCCAGATCTTGCTAGAGGATTCTTAATTAGTATAGCAATTTCAAGGGAGCCTCGTACCTGGGGGATATTTTTGGCTTATAATTTGCTTTCTTTTTAGAAAGATCATAAACTCAGCTTTTTCTGTCCTTTAAAAAAATGGGGGAATTTGCATCAGTTTTAGTCCTTGGGTGCAGTACTGGTCACCTATAGTCTCAATGTCTGTGTCCTTAGAGTTCCATTGTAATTGACTACAGCTGTCTGGTTTTTTTTTTTTGTTGTTGTTGTTGTTGTTTTAAATCCTCTTTACCTTATACCTGTTTCCTCTTTCAGGGTTTCGACAGATGATAGATCTGGCGAGTATCAGTGTATTTTTCTTCCAGAACTTACAGGAAAGGCTCATGTAGAAGTAAAAGGTAACATATCTCACTGGACCATAAACCGAAGAAAATAATCATATATGTAAATTTTATAACTAAATGTTTATTGGAGGTTAAGGGATTGAAAGAATCTTAAAGAGGTCATTAGGGAGCCAAACAGAATGTTTATGTGGGAATGTTTTGGAGGGAATATAATGGTTTGTGAAAATATTTCTTCAGAAATTCTTTCAAGCAGATGAATACTAGTATCCTGGTGTGTGGGTGTGTGCGCGTGTGTGAGAGAACCTACAGCTACCTACCTACATTATGATCAAGAAATTCACTGAAAAAAAAATAGTGAATTGTTCACCTTTAAAATAGACAAAAAATCAGTTAGAAGCCCTGGACTGTAGGAGAGAGAGCTTCCAAAAAAGCTACCACTAGTTCAGGCAAACCAAAATATAGGGGCCCTCCCTGACTGTGTTCACAGGTAAGAGGACAGAGGACTCTTCACAGAGGTCAGCTGCTGAGAGTGGCAGTCACTGTAGTACTCAGAACAAGGACTCCTTGAACCTCAAAGGTCACCTAAGAGCCCAATCCCAGGTAGAGTTCAGTTTAGTAACTCAGGTGACAGTCAGTTCTAAGTAGGGCTGAGCAGCTCACACCAAAGTGCAAGAAGTTCAGGCTGGCCCTGGCAGCAAAGCTTCAGTTTGAGAATTGAGGCTGGAGATGAGCATAAACACAAGAAGATACTGACTCATTATTCTCAAAAATTACGATAGATCCAGAGATATCCCAGAATCTAACTTCCCAATTAAGCAGTGGTTCAGAGGAAAAATAAATTCTCCTAGGACTACATGAATACTTAGACGAAATGAAGCAAGAGTTTTAAAAAATAAAAGTTCTGGAGGAAAGAATTAGAAATAGAGTAAATGGCTTAGAACAGAAAAGAGTCTTAGCCAGTAACACTCCTAGAAATCATGACTTTGTGAGAGAGTAAGAAATATTAGAACAAATCAAAAGACTGAAATAGCAGGAGAAAATGTCAGATAGCCGATATAAAAAATATCTGCTCTAGAAAATAAATCTAGAGATGACTCGAGAATCGCTGAACTCCCTTAAAAAAATTTTTTTTTAAGCCTCAATACCGTATTTGAAGAAATCATAACTGAAAATTACCCAGATCTATTGGAGCTGGAAGGCAAAGTGAAGATAAAAAGTCACCTCAGGGTAAAAGGAACCCTAAAACAAAAAGTCTTAGGAACATGATAGCAAAATCCAGAGCTTCCACATTTAGGAGAAAAAGTGCAAGCAACTATAGAGAGTTTAAATACAGTATCAGGGAAACACAATCAGTCTCACACGGCAGCTTCTATTAGAGATGAGAAGAGGTCTGGAAATACAAAGTTTCTAGATGTGGCAAAATGTATAGGCTTACAGCCAAGAATCCTATAGGGGGAAAAAAACTTTTACTACTTCATTACAATCTAAAGAATTTTTTCAAATTTTAAAAAATGTAACGCTTTTTGGGCCTTCCTGGTGTGTGTGTGTGTGTGTGTGTGTGTGTGTGTGTGTGTGTGTGTGTGTGTGATCAAGAGCACAGGTTTCTACAGTTAGTCTCAGGTGAGTCACAGGCATAACTGTCTACCTCTGTGTGCAGTGGCTAGGGACAGTGTTGGGATTATTGGCCAAAAAGAGAAGTTGCCATCAGGAATTAGGAGTAGAGCAGAGCTGAACAGCAGTGAGTGCCCAGCTGAGGTTGCATACTAAGAATTTGATTAAGCTCACTTGGCATTACCATTCATGCTCAACAGCCACATGATGGGACTGGAGAAATCTCTTAGAAATTACTCTTGTGATTAGAAGAAGGATTCCCCTATCAGGATTGCTGAAAGGTCAGTGCAGTAAAGGTTCCTAGGGTAGTAACTGAGTCGTTAAAGTGGCAGCAGACCATGTGATCACAGCTGGACATGAAAACAAGTGTTGCCAGAATACAGGAGTAGAGAAGAAAACACAGAGTAAAAGGTCATGCTAAGGGCATAGAGTGAGAGGTGGCAGTAGAAGCCTAGGTAGTAGTGGCAGAAGGGATGATTGGAGTTGTTAACGAGTGTTGAGCCCTGATTCTGCATGTTGGATCTTGGAAGTGGTATAGTTCTGAGAGATGTGTGCCCACGTCTGTATGACAGGCAGAGAGGGATGGCTCATTGGGGTAGAAGAGGTGACGGCAGGTTTCTGGAGGGGCTGTCAGCATGATTTTTGAAATGCCAAGGGATGAAGGGAAAGAAACAGAAATGGAGAGCCCCTGAATTCATTTACAAGTTACATGGAAATTAGTAGATGTCCAGCAACAAGGTCGATATGATAGTACAAGCACTTAGTTTTAGAGAACTGATTTGGGAAGGTAGTGAGGAGCAAGGAATCTAGATGGCCTGCTCCTCCTGGCCCTGTGATGTGAGGAGAATGGAACAGTGAGTGTTCAGCAGTAGATACAAATAAGGTATCTTCTGAGGAGAGCCAGGCTTCTCTGTTGACTCGAGGCAGTAGAAGGAATGTTGTATATGGAATTATAAGGAATAATAAACCTAAAGAAATTAGAGGACCCTGGGAAGAGCTTGATAAGAGATGAGAACCAGTTAAAATGAAAGGAGTAAGTATGTCCAGGGTTTGAAAGACTCGCTGAGTGGCAATAAAAATCTGGTCAGATAGTATGGACAGTGTTGGTATCCAGCTTCAACAGTTAAAGCATATGGTCTTCCTTTCAGTGAATAATCTGTAAGTCCCAGCCCTTCTGCTGCCTGGTTTTGTGTGACTATGTTCAGGGAATGCCCTTGGGGATAAGGGACTATTGTTGAAGAGCATCTCTTGTAGCAGCACAGTATATTTATCAAGAAAAAACTACAGTTTGAAGTTAACAAAGCAATTTTTGTCAGGCAGATTAATTCCAAAGGAACAATGACAGGGGCAGAGCGCTCACTGAACCAGGTGGTGGTGAGGCTGTGAGTGTGTATGTAGGTGACCGAGGATTCAGGAGCAGGTCTATGGCATCCACCCTCTCCTAAGATGGGAGCACACCAGCTAACAAACATTAGGAAGTAAGTGCCGAAGGGCTGGACCGGTACACTCTCTCAGTAGAACTTAGTTGCTGGAGGAGCCGTCTGCTATTCATCTGATACAGAGTCTGAGAGAGAATTCTGAAGCTAGATCACTTAACTTGTAGCAGACCCAGTAGGAGGTGTAAATGTCCTGCCTCTAGGATGTTGCTGCTGACAGATTTGGAGGTCAGAGTCTGACACTGAATGATTTTGCTTTTAATCTCGCACTGTTCTCCTCCTTTTAGGTCCCCCAAAGATTGTGGTTAACAAGAAGTCAGAACATGGGAATGAGGGAGACTCAATAATTCTCACGTGTAAGAGTCATTCATATCCTGCTATCGCAGAGTGGAGTTGGTACAGACAAAATGAGCTTGAAAATACTACAGTGAGTATCACACCGGGTGTTTGTGAGTGTCTTATAGTCTCTGGGGCTGTGCAGTCTACGAAGGCCTTCCACGTAGTCAGGGCAGGCGGCGGGTATTAGGATCACAGATTTCTCTCCATTTTACAAATGAGAGCAGAAGATCAGGTCACATAGCTAGTTAGTGTAGGTGGGGTTAGAATGGCATAGATTAAGATTTGGAAAGGATTGAAGAGGTCTTCTTTTACCTCTCATTCCTGATGAGGAATCTGTGGCCCAAAAAAGCTGTGACCTTCCCAAGATCTCATAGGTCAAAAGGAAGTGGCAGAGCCAGAGTTGGAACCCAGGTTCTGTGATTTCAGATGTCTGCCTTCTCTTTCCATTGTGCCATGCTGCCTCTTGATCACCATGCTCTCTGATAACTCCTCCTTCTTTCCAGAGCATTGCAAATGGCAGTGAAGGGAGGTACTTTATAACAGAGACCCCTGAAAAAACGGAGCTGCTGATTCAAGAAGCAAATTTGGAAAAGGATCCTGGAAAATACATCTGCAAAGGCTCCAACTCTGAGGGCTTAGCTACTGCTGAGATCACTGTGAAGGTCCGCAGCCGTCTGGCTGCCCTCTGGCCCTTCTTGGGCATTGTGGCAGAGGTAATGGTCCTGGTCACCATCATCTTCATCTATGAAAAGAGGAGAAAGCCTGATGAATTGTCAGAAGGTAAAGGTGCTTCTTCCTTACATATTCCTGCTAATTCCCAACAACGAGGGAAGGGAAGGGAAAAGGAATAGTTAGGAGGATACTTAAAACTCAGACTGCCACAGAGAAGACCCATACTCTAGACCAGCAACTTTCATGAACAAAATCAACCCTTGACTCTTCTCCAGAACAATTCAACAGCTACATGTTGAATGACTTCTGTAAGCAAGACGTCATTCTTGATGCTAATAGATGCAGAGGGTGAATAAAATATAGATCTGTGTTACTATCTATTCATTTATTCATAGTGGGCACTTCAATAAAAAACCTCATCTTCAAAGAGCTTGGATGGTGGGGAGCAATCAGAGGAGTGGTCCCAAAGAGAAGTGTAGACACCGTTGTAGGGGGTGGGAGGGGAGGGAATGTAATGGAAAGAACAGCAGCTGGGCAGGCAGGAGAGGAGACGAAGGCTCTCATTCACTGAGTGAGTGGATGTAACCCCTTTTCTTTCCGGCCCTCATTTTCCCCTCCTGTAAAATTAGATGCTCTCTAAGGCTCCCTCTGATTCTGACATCCAGTGTTTTATGTGTTAAGTTCCCTTCTAGCTCTAATGTGCTATGGTTTTGCTAAGTACCAGTACTTGGCATGTGATTTTTAAGCTCCCCTTAAATTCTGTCCCTGAATTTTCTTTTCTGAAAGCCTATGCATGTATTTATTTAAAGTGTTTGTCCCCAAGCTTCTGCAAAATATTTTCACTGCTGGTCCCTGTTCTTTCGACTTTGTTATATTTCACAGCCCTGAGGGCTTATACATGACCCAAGCCAGACACTCTAAATCCCCCAGGCGCTCCTTTGGCAAATACTAGTCTGTTGGAAAGAACTTTGGGCCAAAGGTTACAAGTGTGGGTTTTTCCTCTAAAGTTGTGAACTTGGGTAAGTCAGTCATCCTCTCAGTTCTGTTGTTGTCTGTTGGAGATCAGGTGTCTCGGGAGGGAGTGAGAAATGCCAGGTTCCTTCCTTCCTTATAGGAGAGGTCTGAGCTGTAGTAGAAAAGGATCATGTTAGATCTCAAGAAGGAACTGGCCTCATTTCCTCATAACCTCAAAAGGAAATTAGTTCCTTTTTTTTTTTTAAGGTTATTAGACTGCTATATCAGGGAAATGTAAAAAGTGTTACATATCTAGATTGTAGGTAAAGCATCTGACAAAGCCTCATACCCTTCTGGACAAAGGTGATGATGATAATGCATGGGTGTATTTATAGCTTCTCAAATGCCCAGACAGACTGCTGGATCTGCATCTTGGAGCAGGCTTCTTCGTTTCTAGCATGCTTCAGGGTTTTCTCTTTAAATCTGTTATTATATTCAGCATTTTTATCACTATAAGACTTTGGAGTTTTTAGTGAAGGTATGAGCTCACTACGAATCAGCAGCATTAAGTGGCCACTAAAAATGCAAAGAGAAGGCTCCTGTTTAAGGAACAAGGGAGGTGATGATAGCTTCTGCAATGATCAGGCTGTGTCCAGAGGGTTCAAACTTGGGCGGCTTCTTTTCAGAGAGGCATTAGCAGAGAAGAAAAGCAGGTCTGGAAAAGGGTGACTAAGGTGGGGATGAGGAACCCGGAGAGAAAATAAAGGAGATAAGTGGGAAGGTGATTGTTGTCTTCAAGTGTCTAAAGGATTGTCAGAACAAGGACATGGAGCAGCTAGGTGGTGCAGTGAATGGAGCACCAGCCCTGGAGTCAGGAGGACCTGAGTTCAAATCCAGCCTCAGATGCTTAACATTTACTAGCCCTGTGGCCTTGGGCCAGTCACTTAACCCCAATTGCCCTGCTCTTCCCCTCCAAAAAGCAAATAAAGGAATTCCAGCTTTCTCATGGGCAGATTCCCTTTTCCCACTGGGCAGAGATAGCTTGGAAGGGGGCGGGGCTATCCCTAGTCAGAAGAATGTAAGACCTGCAGGGCCTTCCCTTCCCCATTTCCTGCCTTACTTGGTGGGTGAGGGCACCTGCTCTTAAGCACAGCTGTGGCTGGTTCTGGGATTTGCTGTCAGAGGCCAGCGAGAGAATGGTTGGCGCTAGCCTGAGGACTGCTTCACCTTTTACTTGTTCTCTCCTCCTTGCTTCTGCTGCTAGCTGAGCCCCCACGCGGTAAGTGAATGCTGTTATGTCAGCTGCTTGAGCCCTGAGCATGAACTTCTTGGCTTTCTGCATGACTTCTACATTGCTGGGGGCTTTCACTTAACTCTCAGGAAAACTGAGTCAAGACAGCAACTCCGAGGCTGCATTATGCTGCTTGAAGCATGAATGGATGGCGTGGGCACCCTGTCCTTCACACTTTCCTTGTCTGTGTGTGTCTAGCATCAGGAATCTCCCAGTATTAACTGAAAGCTATGATCACAGTTTGGGGTAGTGGTTTGAGCAGGGAAGGTGTTGCCTTCTCGTAGATATCTGCAATTCTAACTCTTATTCTTTCACTTTCTTACTCATGGGATAAGGTTCAGATTTCAGTGACTAGCATATTCAGGAGTCACTGAAGGGCTTATGTGTCCTCTCTGGCCTCTGTAAGGTGCTGGGCATCCTGTCCTGTTGGGGTGCATGAAATCGCAGTGACTGTATTTGCATTATGTCCTTGGGATCTTTTGTGTCTTCTCTAAAAAATAGAGAAGCTAATCTTTTACCCTCCCTCTGTCATAGGGAGGTTGTAAGCCTAAAAATGAGTTATATTCAGAAACAGTTGGAAGGACCTTAGGGATTGTCTAGTCCAACTCCTCCGTTTTTACCATAGGATTTAAACCTAAAAGAAATCGTAAACTTTCATGAAGGAAAATGGGACCACATAAGGGAATTGATTTGTCCAGGGTCACATAATGTGCTGAGATCAGTTTGTCAGGATCATTTAGAACCTTGAAGAAGCCAGTAGCACAGGGTGCCCTTGCCAGGCTGTACTTAACAGCCCCATACCTCAGTAGCTTCCAGGATCTTGTGGCTACTTTTTCAAACATGAATTCATCCCAAGGGGTGGGGCCCACATACACATTAGAGCAGACCAGAAGTGCAAAGACCTATTGTGTTGTAGGAGCCCCTCCTCTAATTCCCTTTATAACTGCAGTGGGGTACTTCCCTTTTGGGGCTTCAGATTTCTCGTGTGTAAAATGAGAGGGTTGGACTCTGATCGCTAAGGTACTTGTCTACCCAGATTCTTTTATAACTCTGAGGTATGTTCTCTCGGGCAAGTTTGTGTCATACATTAGGGAATATGGGAGAACTGATCATGAATAGAAATGGCACAGCTGTGAACTAATCCTAAGCCTTCTTATTTTTCTCTCTTCTTGGTTCCCCTTTCCTTGAGAAGATGAAGATGGCGGGTCTGCCCCACTGTAAGTACTGCTTGGTCATACCCAGAATGGGCAGGGAGCCCCTTTTTAGGGTTTGGGGACCAGGCTTGTGTGAATAGTGCATTGTGAAGGGAACTAAGAAAGCCATAACTAGTAAGAAGTGAATGATGTTTCTGTCGGATAATTGTCAGATGGTACTTACAAGGTGAGACACTTTATTCAGTGACAGCTCAGTCACAACTCACAGACTTTGGGTGCATCTTTTTAGTGCATTTTAGATTCATCCATTTGAGTCATTTACCATTTATTAAGCTCTTACTGCTTGCTAAGTGCTAGGGGTACAAAGAAAGGCAGGAGATAACGTTTCCAGGGAGCCCACAGTCTCATGGGGGAGACAGTGTGAGATACATTCTAGATAACCTGGGGGAGTCTTAGCAGGAAGGCACTGAGATTAAGAAGTACTGGCAAAGTCTTCTTGCAGAAGGTGGAACTTTGGCTGAGACTTGAAGGAAGTGGGAGAAGCCAGGAGGCCAAGGTGAGGAGGGAGAGAACTGCCAGGGAAAATACTGAGAATCAGGAGATAGAACATCATGTTTGAAGGACCTAAGGAGGCTGATGGCATTGGAACAGAGAGTATGGTGGGGGTGGAGGTCAGGGTCAAGTGGGGAGAAAGCATAAGGAAACTAGGAAGATAGGAAGAGGCTGGGTTGTGATGGGCTTTGACTCCATCCTTGGTCCTGAAGTAACAGAGAGCCACTGGAGCTTAGAATGGAGTGGGAATGAGGGAAGGATATGATTAAACCTGTACTTTTGGGAGATCAGTTTGACAGCTTAATTGAAGATGGCTTAGGGGTGGGGAGAGACTTGAGATAGGCAGGCCAGCCACCAGGCATGAGGTTATGAGCGACTGCATTATAGGAACACACTGTTACAAAGGCAGGATCTGATTGGACAGGAGGAATTGAGAGATATCCAGAGATACCACTTAGGTTACAAGCTTTGGTGACTAGGAGAATGGGGTACCCTTGACAGGAATCCAGAAGCTAGGGAAAGGGGAGGATGTCTGAAGAAAGCAGAATCCACGGTTGGATAGGTTACATTCAGTAGATCTGTGAGATGTCCAGTAGGATCTGAATGTGGAACTGAAAGGGCTGGTCAAGTAGATCTAAAAGTCATCTTGCATTGGGATGATCATTGAATCCATGGGAGCTGGTAAGATGGCCAAGCAAAAGAGTATAGAGGGAGTAGAGAAGAGGGTTCAGGACAAAGCATGCAGTTAGCAGGCTGCATGAAAAGCCAGCAAAGGAGAGTGAGGTTCGGTCATACTGGGAAGAGGAGAATAGGAAGAAGAAGAGGGTGATGGACAGTGTCAGAGGCTGCCAAGAGTTCAAGAAGGCCGAGGGCTGAGAAAACACCAATAGATTTGGACGTTGAGTAATTAGTAACTTTGGAGAGAGCAGTTTGGGTTGGAAACCAGACTTAAAGGTTTAGAAGGAGAGGGAAAGGCATGAAGTGGAGGCACTGGTGATAAGTTGGCCTTCTCCAGAAGCTTGGCCACAAAAGGGAGAAGAGATGCAGGCCAGTAGATGTTGGGCTCTCTGCCCAGGATTCCTGTTTTCCAAGTATGCCAAGAGGTTCTCTTCTTCTCTCTTCATCTTCCTAGGAAAAGTGGCGTGTCTCCAAATGACAAAGATAGACAAAACGTTCGTCAGAGGAATGGCAACTGAGCAAAGGTGAGACTCTTCCTTCCTAAGAAGTTCAGAGTAGTGGATGAGAGTGGACTTTTAAAGCCTGCCAAGTCAGCTTCTCATCTTCCCCTGGCATCCACCTTCTCATAAAGACAAGATCACTGTCTAGTGGGATATTTAAGTGTCCTTAAAAATCCAATTCAGCACCTACAGTTTCAGATTCATTAAAGGTTAGAACAAAAAGGATCATGGAGAACATCTGGTCAGCTCCCCTCTTTCATAGATGGTCAAACAGACCTGTCATGTAATGGAACAGACCTCGTTTGCTAGCCTTGGTGTTAACCATGGCACAGCTGCTGCCATGGGGTTGCCAGGGCAAATCACCTTATCAGTTTGGACCTTAATCTCCTCAGCGAGAGGCTTGGACTAGAAGGATCTCTAAAGATTCTTCTTGCTCTCAAAAAAAGGCTGTGATTCTAAATTGCCCCTTGGACATGGGGCTCTTGGATATTCTCCCTGTTTCTTTCCTGTTTATAATCTGAGTCAGCGAATAACCTTTGTTGAGTAAGTGCCTCCTCTGTCTGTAATAAGGAGGAGTAAGTTTAGACACTCTTAAGACCTTTGCTGCCTGCATTGTGGTCTGAGCACACACATGATAAATAATGAAGTAAATGCAGATAAGATTTTTGTTATGATCTGGCTTGGCAGTTGTTCCTACTTTTTGTAAATCCCAAGTATATTTGAAAGTTAGCTTTGCAGCAGCAGATAAATGAGCAGCTTGAAATAAAAGTATTGGTTTAGTTCAGAGCCAGAGATGTAATTGTGTTCTGATGTAAGTCTAGCTTGAACTGGTATCTCCGGTCAGATCGGGCTGGGGCCTGGCCCTTTGTTTCATCAGCAGAGGGAGCTCCTACGGGAGCTCACCTCTTCTACGACTTGGAGTCTTCTGTGCCTAGAGTTCTGAGAGCCCATGGGGCTTGAACCCAGGTCTTTTGGACTTAGAGGCCAGCACTCTTTCCTGTGCCATGCTGCCTCTCACAAGCTGCCCCTAAACATGGGCCTGGCTTATGGCTCAACGAGAAAAGCAGAGAGAGCTTGATAAGTTAGTATGATTTATTTCAGCTTTTGGTTCACATGTCACTTTGGTTTCATTCATTGTAAATTAGGGGGTCATGTTTTGCTTTGCTCAAAGATACCTCAAAGTAAAAACTCAGTGCATAAAGTCTGAAAGTATCTATTGCTCACAAACACACATGTGTCTGTTGTATAAAACATATGAGTGGGAGTGGCTAGGTGGCACACCTGCCCTGGAGTCAGGAGGATCTGAGTTCAAATCCAACCTCAGACACTTAACACCTACTAGCTGTGTGACCTTGGGCAAGTCACTTAACCCCAATTGCCCTACCTTCCCCCTCCAAAAAAAGCCTCCAAACCATATAAGTTCTTTGTGAATAGAAATAATTGCTTGCAAATAGAGAGTGCTTTTTACACATTGTTTATGTCTCAAACGCCTCGTTGACATAATATCCTCACTTTACTGATAAGGAAGCTAGGGCCCCAAGAAAGAGACTATCACACATTGGTCTGGTTGTGTAGGACACGGTCTCATGTTCCCAAGCCACCTCACCAGTGCTCCTCCCATTACACAAGGCCATCGTGAGAGCCGAGTAAACGGCATGAACTGTGTATTCCTAGAATATAAGGAACAATTGTAGATTTAAAAAAAACCTTCGGAGACCTGAGTCCTAGTCTCGGCTTTACCACTTTATCACTAATTTGACCGAAGACCTCGAGTAAGTCACTGTACTTCTGGACCTCAGTTTTCTTTATAAAATAAGGTTGGAGGTTGAGAGGACTTAGCTTTCATTATCCCTGGTGGCAGAGCTAGTGACAGGGCCCATTTTCATCAGAAGTTTCCATTGAGGGATTTATATTTCCTTCTTTTTCCCTTATTCTACTTTGTTCTTTGCAGTTTCAGATGATCAGCAGAGAAAAAATGGGGGTGAAGTAAGAAAAGCTAACCAGTTAATCAGAACTTTATAAATGAAAAAAAAAAACCAACAGAAAATTCTTTTCACTGTTTTCTCCCCTAGTGACTTCTGATGAAGACTTCACCTGGATGGATGTGTGTGTGTTTCTTTGCAATGTAGCATGGAGTATATTCCTAATGTACCTTGCAAAATCCAAGTTGTCTTCACCAATTATAGCAAACTAAGTTGTAAATTCAAGTACTTTCTAAAATTGTTGGAGGGTGGTTTTTTTATGTTTTTGGTTTTTTGGGTTTTGTTTTTTCCCCCCCACATGTAAATTTTTGTCCTTTGACCACCAGTCAGTCTGGTCTCTGGCATCAGTCAGTCCCTGGGGATTTGGGGTAATAGATATCAGTCTGCGTGCCTGTCCTCTTCTGGATTTCTCTAACCTTGTTCTGGGCGATGAGTCACAGAATTGGGGAGAGTGTTCTTTTGGCAGGAAGAATCCTTTCTTTTTTTAGAGGCCCAGCTGCCAATAAGGGAGAAGATTCCATAGCGGCTGGCCGTGTGTTCTAAAAGGGTAGAGTGTGTAATATTGTGTTGTATGGGGGGACAGTCCAGTGGGGCAGAATATAATCTTCTGCCCAACTAATCTAGTGAGGTGGCTTAAAAAAAAATTGGTTCTGCTAACCTGCCTGTCTGAAGCAATTGCTGTCTTGTCTTTTTAAAGGAAAACCATTATTTAAAGCCACAAGTATTACTTACCTTTCTTGGGAGATGTTCAGATGACCTTTTCTGTGTGACATGATCTGACCTCAGTGGTTAAGAATAAGTGATGGGCAGGCAGCTACAAAGGCCCCTCTCATGTTCCCTGAGTGTTCTCGCTGGCAAGTTGCCCACACCCTCAAAGGTCCCTTGCTCCTTTGGTTCACTGTAACATTTGATAGCCCTGCAGGGAAACCCATACCACCTGCTTAACAGATATTTGAGTGTTGTTATGTTAATCTCAATGTTCCAAGCCTGCCATTCATGGCCTTTTTTTCCAGAATGCTACCTTCCAACTAGACCATGTAAAAAGCGGAATCAGAAATCTAGCAAGGGTGATTGTGGTAATAACTTATTGCACAGACTTATTTAATATTGTCATAATATCATCGGCACAATGGAGCCAAATACACAGTAGGTGGCAGGACTGTTGTGTTTTCAGAGATTAGACAGGCCTATAACAGTTCATTATCTTCATGTGCACATGACAGGCAACAGTAAAACCTATTCCACTTGACATGTTGGCTCCTTATTCCCATCTGCCCTAG
>JAQQSW010004100.1:0-14526 GCA_028646575.1 Pseudocheirus occidentalis
AAATTCAGAGAGAGAGAGAGAGAGAGAAAGAGAGAGAGAGAGAAAAGAAGAAGAAGAAGAAGAAGAAGAAGAAGAAGAAGAAGAAGAAGAAGAAGAAGAAGAAAGAAGAGAATAGGGAGGAGAGCAAGGAAGAGAAATGGGTTTGTAAGCAAAAGGGTAAAATTTTTTTAGCTGATTCAGAACTACAACCTGTCCTCAACAAATTCATTGAATGTGTATTCGTTTTATTTGTCCATATCCCCAATTTTGAAAAAGGTGCCTGGGTCCCAAGGGAGAATTAAGTATTGTCCTTTCAAGCACCTCCCTCAAAGACTTGCATTGAAGAATTACAACAAAGACCATATGGCACAAATCTGGCTGATCTCTCAAATGTCACATTAAAAAAAAAACACTTCATGCAGTTACCCCAACATATTTGTTAGAAAATTTTAAAATTCCGGGTATCTACCTTGGTTTGCATTCTTTTACTGCTAGGGTGCCTCACATCACGTATCAGCTAGCTGGCCATATCCATATAGAGATATAATCTTGATGACAGCTTGTTCATCCATGCTGTCATCTCCAAAAAGCTGTACAAAGCCAGAATTCCTCCCTTCAACTTTGGAGTGGCTTGGTTTCAGTAGGCATTCCCCTGAGGCAGTTGGGTGATGATAACCATCAGTAATAAAAAGGCATCCATTCTCAGAAAAGGCAGAGCAGAGCTTTAGTCTTAGTCTTCTAACTTTAATCTTTTCTATAGGGGGAAATTTCTCCCAATCTCCCAAATTTCTTTCTTTCATCCTAATTACAAAAATAAATCAAGTTCTCAGGAAATCTCCTACTAGAATTTGGAGGATGTTTAAATGACCAGACTGGAAAACCCAGGAATAATATAGCTGATGGATCTTTTAGTGGGAATAAGTATTTTAACTCATCATACCATCCCCATTTTGTATTAAGCCTCTATTTGGTGATTAAGCAGTTGTTATGTATGTTGTTTTTCTATAAAATGTACTTTGTGTAGTTTCCAATGGTGTGTGTGTGTGTGTGTGTGTGTGTGTGTGAAATCTATTAAACTATTATTTCACGTGTGGCCCTCAGATCTGATAAATAGCTTCTAAGGACATGAATATTTGTGCTAAATCTGATAAACACTTGCTAATGGTGTTAGTAAACTAAAGCTTTGATCAATATTCCCTTTCATTCTAAGTTTAGGTAATTAATCACCAATCAAACTTAGATGTAACATGTAAAATGCCCTTTTCCAGAACCATAAAATTCACTAAGAGGTGCACTGATCAGCCAGCTTCTGATATGTGACTAGGACAAACTTCTGCATTCCCTGAACTCAGAAATTTAAGCAACAATACTCCAAGAAAACAACAACAGGACCAGCCTTCCCTGTGGGGCAGAAATGGGGCAGAGCCCAGACCAACATCAAGTTCAAACTCAGGACTGGAAGAATTAACAAATAAACAAACAAAAAAACTCCATAAAAAATCATTGTGGAAGTGGAGATGCAGCATAAATGTAACAGAAGAGAATGGTTCCAAATCATCTACAAACATTGTTTCAGAGAAAAGCACAGCTTGGGCACAAACTCAACCAGAACTCCTGGAAGAGATGAAGCAAGGGTTTAAAAATATTTAAAATATTTTTATAAATGGCATGAGAGTGCTTGAGGGGGAAATGTAAAAGAAATAAGGGCTATGGAATAAAGAATTGGAAAAAGAATTAATAGCCTAACACAAGAGGTACGAAATCTTGTCCAAGCAACAAACTCTCTGAAAATTAGAATGAATCCAATAGAAGCCAAGGACTCCATAAAGTAATAAAAAAATTTTAAATAAAGTCAAAAGACTGAAAAAAATAGAAGAAAATTCAAGATACCTCATAGCAAAAACAACTGACCTAGAAATCAGATTGAGAAGGAAAAAAATTAAAATAAAAGGACTATTGTTGGAACACTAAACCCCTCACCTAGCCAAATCTAGTCATCCCATTCACATTCACAATTATGATTCAGTATGTTTCCCTCCATCTTATTTTCTTCTGCTTATTCCTCTTCCTCTCTCTCTTTTTACCCTGTCTCTCCTCAAAAATCTGTTTTGCTTCTATCCACTGCCTCCCTTAATCAATCCTCCATATTATCACCACTACCCCATATCTCTTGTCCCCTTCTCTTCCTCTTTCCCTATTGGGTAAGATAGATTTCTATACACAACAGAATGCATGCATTATTTCCTCTTTGAACCAATTCCAATGAGAGTGAGATTTGAGCTTGTCCCCCCCATTTCCCCTTTACTGTGAAACTCTTCTTTGCATACCTCTTTTATGTAAGAAAAACTTCCCTGTCCCACCTCTCTCTTCACCCCTTCTCCCTTGTTTTCATCCTTAATTTTTAAAAAATCATTCCAACATCATTGACTCGCACCCATGGTCTCTGTGTATACTACTTCTAACTGCCCTAATAATAATAAAATTCTTAAGAGTTACATGCATCATCTTCCCATATAGGAATATAAACAGTTTAACTTTATTGAGCCCCCTATGATTACTCTTTCGTGTTTATCTGTTTATATATCTCTTGAGTCTTGGGTTTGGATGTTTAGCTCTGGTCTTTTCATCAGGAATGCTTGGAAATCCTCTATTTCATGAAATATCCATTTCCCCCTACCCCAAAGGACTATACTAAATTTTTCTGGGTAGGTTATTCTTGGTTGTGATCTCAGATTCTTTGCCTTCCAGAATATCATATTCCAATCCCTCCACTCTAATGTGGTAGCTGCTAAATCTTGTGTGATTCTGACTGTGGCTTGATGGCATTTGATTTGTTTCTCTCATGTTGTCTCCTTGGCCTGGAACTCTGAAATGTGTTTATCATGTTCCTGGAAGTGTTCATTTTTTACTCTCTCTCAGGAAGTAACTGATGGATTCTTTCAATTTATTTTTTACCTCCTGGATCTAAGACATTGAGGAAGTTTTTCTTTATAATTTCTTGAATATGATGTTTAGATTCCTTTTTTAATCATGGCTTTCAGGTAGTACAATAATTTTTAAATTATCTCTCTTCAATCTGTTTTCCAGGTCAGTTGTTTTTCCGATGAGATATTTCACATTTTTCTTCTATTTTCTTTTGACGTTGTTTTATTGTTTCTTGAAGTCTCATGGAATCATTAGCTTTTAACTTGCTCAATTCTAATTTTTAAGGAACTATTTCATAAAGTGACTATTTGTACCTCTTTTTTAATTTGGCACATTCTGCTTTTTAAGGAATTATTTTCTTTGGTGAATTTTTGGGTCTCTTTCACCATTAGACCAATTCTGTTTTTTAAGGTGTCATTTTCTTCAGTAGTTTGTTGTACCTATTTTAACAAGTTGTTAATTCTCTTTTCATAATTTTCCTGCATCACTTTCATTTCTTTTCTCAATTTTTCTCCTACCATTCTTATCTTTTTCTCTGCCTCATCTAGGAATTTTTGCCACTTTTATTTCCAATCATCACTTTTCTTTGAGGCTTTGCTTATAGCTATTTTCACATTATTGTCTTCTTCTGAGTTTATGTCTTAGTCTTCCCTTCCACAGTTGTAGCTTTTTATGGTCAAGTTCTTCTTTTTTAATGTTTGCTCATTTTACCAGCTTATTTCTTCACTTTGAACTTTATGTTCAGGAGCCTAATACCATGACTTGGTAAGATCTTTTTGTATGGCAGACTTACTGTGTCCAGCCTCATAAATGCACCCTTCCTCTTCACAGAACTACAGATTTCAAGCTAGAGAGTATTTTACAGATAATCTTGTCAAAGCTCTTCATTTTACAGTTAGGGATACTGAAGCTCAGAGAAGTTGAGGTATTTGCCTGAAGCCACACAAGTCATAAGCATCAGAGTCCTAAATCTCAGACTCCAGAATCCTTACTTTTTCTACTGTTACTAAATTTCCATATTTTTGTTGAGGTACCAGCATTCAGTGTCCAGTTGTCCCTGGAAGCATCCTTGACTCTTTCCTTTCCTTTCCTACCTATATCCAAATACCTGCCAGGTCTCAAGTATTCTACCTGCACAGTATATTTCTGTCTCCAATAAGGAGACACTCACATTTCTACTCATGTGGTTGTCAGTCTGCTTCAAGTTCTTATCATTTCTCACCTGGATAATTGAAATAATTTCCTAGTCATGACAGATCTTAAATTGTAATGTAAAGCATCAATCATCAGAACTACTTGGTATTGGCTAAGAAAGAGAATGGCATATCAGTGGAATAGATTAGGTACACAAGACACAGTAGTCAGTGACTATAGAAATCTACTGTTTGATAAACCCAAAGACCCCAGCTTCTGGGATAAGAACTCACTATTCAACAAAATCTGCTGGTAAAACTGGAAAATAATATGACAGAAACTAGGCATAAATCAACATCTTACACCATATGCCAAAATAAATGGGTACACAATTTAGATAAAAAGGTTGATACTATACACAATCTGGGAGAGCAAAGAATAGTTTACCTGTCAGATTTATGGAAAATGGAAGAATTTATGATCAAAGAAGAAATAGAGAATATTATGAAATACAATATGGATAGTTTTGTTTACAATAAATTGAAAAGTTTTACACGAGCAAGGCCAAGGCAATCAAGATTAAGAGGGAGCAGAAAGCTGGGAAAGAATTTTTACAACCAGTATCTCTGATAAAGAACTCATGTCTAAAATATATAGAGAAATGAGTCAAATTTCTAAGAATACAAGTCATTATCCAGTTGATACATGGTCAAAGGATATGAACAGGCAGTTTTCAGAGGAAGAAATTAAAGCTATCTATATTCATATGAGAAAAATACTCTCACTATTGACGGAGAAATGCAAATCAAAACAATTCTGAGATACCACATCACTCCTATCAGACTGGCTAACATGACAAAACAGGGAAATTATAAATGCTGGAGAAGATGTGGGAAAACTGGAACACTAATGCATTGTTGGTGGAGTTGTGAACTGATCCAACCATTCTGGAGAGCAATTTGGAACTATACTCGAAGGGCTATAAAAAGTGTGCATGTCCTTTGACCCAGCAATACCATTTCTAGGTTTATATCCCAAAAAGATCATACAAATGGGAAAAGGACCCAGATGTACAAATATATTTATGGCAACTCTTTTTGTAGTGGAAATTGAAGGGATGCCCATCAATTGACTAAACAATTTATTGTGATTGTGATTGAATACTATTGTGCTATAAGAAATGATGAGCAGGCAAACTTCAGAAAAATCTCAAAAGACCTATATGAACTGATGCTGAGTGAAGTGAGTAGAACCAGGATAATGTTGTACATAGTAAAAGCCACACTGTGTAAAGACTAACTTTGATAGATTTATCTCTTCTTAGCAATGCAAGGATCTAAGACAACTCCAAAAGACATATGATGAAAAATACTATCCACATCCAGAAAAAGAACTGTGGAGTCTGAAGGCAGATAAAAGTATATTATTTATGCTCTCTCTCTTCTTTTTTGTTTCTTTTTTCTCGTGGTTTCTCCCATTGGTTCTAATTCTTCTCTACGACATGACTAATGTGAAAATAAGTTTAATATGACTGTATATGTAGAGCCTATATAAAATTACATGCTGTCTTGGGGTGGGGGAGGAGACAAATGGGGAGAAAATTTGGAACTCAAAATTTTATGGAAGAGAATGTTGAAATATTGAAAATTTAAAATGAATAAATTTATTATTTTAAAAAGGAAATTATTTCCTAATGAGTCTACTTCTTTCTAGTCTCTCCCTTCTATAATCCATCCTGTATACAGCTGCCAAAATAACATTTCTAAAGCACAGACCAAATACTACTCTGTTGTTGAAAAAAAATAGGCATCTTTAGCATAAAATACAAACTTTTTAGCTTGGCACCAAAAGCTTTCCCCAGAATGGGGCAACTACAGTGTTCCAGGCACTGTGGCAATCAATTTGATGTTCAAAACAACCTTATAAGCTATTAGTATTCTCATTTTACAGTTGAGGAAACTAAGGCAAACAGAGGTTAAGTGACTTGTCCAGAGTGACACAGCTAGTAAGTGTCCAGGGCTGGATTTTAACTGAGGTCTTCCTGACTCTAGGCTCAGCCTTCCGTCCAATTCACTACCTAGCCACCTCCTGCCAACCTTAATATACTCTGTCTTCCAGCCAAATTGGCCTGCTATCTGTTCTCCACACTTGACATTCCATCTGCCATCACCATACCTTTGCAAAAGTTGTCCCTCCATGCCTAGAACATATTCCACCCCCACCCCCATTTCTGATTTGTAGAATATCTAGTTTCCTTCAGGGTTCAGCTTAGGACCCATCTTCTGAACAAAATCTTTCCTGAGTCCTTCCTTCATCCTCCAATTATCATGTATTCATTATCTGTGGGCATATTCTATCTCCCTCCTTACTCAGGAGAAGCTCTTTAAAGATAGGGACTGCTTCATTTTTGTCTTCATTTCCTCAGACACCATTGTTGTATGACTGCAAGTTAGAAACAGCAGTCTCTGAAGAATTAAAATTGAAAATTATCCAAAGGGTAAGGAGAGTCCCATTGTGAGATCAAGCAGGTTGTCACATGTTACAAACAAAGGATTATATAGGAGAATCAAAGTAAGGAAAACCTCTGAAGACATGCAAAAGTCAAAAAGAAGGTAGGGACAGCCATATGCTCCACAGGAACTTCTCAATATCAAGATGAAGGGAAGCAACATGTTGGACGGGCCTCCTGTAGTAAATTTATGGTAGGACCTGGAGCAGAGAATCATGGGATGGGCAGGCATGCATAGGCTGTGATTTGCATCATACTCAGCTTGATAATATCACCAATCCATTAGACTGCATATTTAAACATCCTCAGAATCTGGTACAATGTCTTGAAAACAGTAGGTGATTAATAAGTGCTTGCTGAATTGAATGGAATCAAATTGTGTTACTTGCTCACAGCCACAGTTAGTAAATAAGAGAGTACAGGCTCTAATCCTTGGTCTTCTGGTTCCAAGTCTAAAACTCTTGCCACTTCCAAATGGTTATCCAGATATTCTTGGAAGGGGCAATATATTGAATAAATCCCTTGATGAGAAGTGGTTTTTGTAAGGAAGGAGAGAGACAGTATAACCACTGGGTACCTGAACGGCGGAGAAGAGAAATCATGGTGGGAGGGGAAGAGAGAAGGGTAAGAAAGAGCTGACTAGGATTGAAGGGCATGTTCTAGTCATGGAAAGGGTCCTCGACTTCATTGAGAGAGACCCAGGATCCAATCCAAGCTGTGTGATCATCACTTAGCTGAGTTTTCTCCTCTATAAATGAGAGAAATGAGGGAATGGGGAAAGCATTAAATTTTGAGCCAAAGTATCAAGCTCTAACCCCCAGCTCTGCTGTGTATTACCCATGTAAGTTTTCTCATCTATAAAATATTCCAGTTGGATTGCTAAGGTCCTTCCCAACTGTAAATTTATGATTTGATAAAGAAAACAATATTTGTAGTACCCATTTCATATGGCTATTATAAGGATGTGATGTAATGGTTTATATCACATAAATTTTTTAAGTCCTTTTTTTTTTGAGGGGGGAAGGCAAGGCAATTGGGGTTAAGACTTGCCCAAGGTCACACAGCTAAGTTAAGTGTCATGTGTCTGAGGCTGTATTTGAACTCAAGTCCTCTCGACATCAGGGCTGGTGCTCTATTCACTGCACCACCCAGCTGCCCCCCACCTTTTTTTTTTCTTTTCTTAAATCACTATATAAATGCCAGCTGTCACTTGAGTAACCTAAGAAAAACCTAACCAAGTACATGCTTTTTCTGTTTTCCTTTTCCTACTTTCCCTCTCAAGTATAGAGAAAAGATAAGAGCAGTTGCTCAGTCCCTACTAAGAACTTATGTAAGGGTAATGGTTATAGCATCCCAGAGTTTGGGGGTTGGAATGAACCTCAACAGCGATCTAGTCCAACTCATGCATGAAAGCAAAATTTCTAGCACTAGCAGGAAGCTAGTGACGCATAATGAATAGAGAGTCCGTTTTGGAGTCATGTAGCCCTGGGCTCAAGTCAAGACCCTGGCACATAATAGTTATACGACTCAAGACAAGGTTTTAATGCCCCACTATCTCTAGGCAACTCTCTGAGACTCTTAAGTTGCTGGTCTGCATTGTCCACGGGAGTTCCCAGACTAGGAGTTCCTTACGTTAATGAAACCACAGTTCTGGACTTGCCCCAAAAGAAATGGGATTGAGGCACATCTCTCTAACTCCTCCTTTGGCAGCTAAGCCCTTCCTCTCCTTCCCCAGCATTTCATTCAGTGTCTGTTAGCTATAAGAACTCAGTAAATAACTGATGATGCACTAAACCAACTTTACTTAATGCCAGTCTTCCTGGGGGTACTACAGAAATCACCCACCAACTGAGAAAGTGGGTGGTTAAAATGTGAACGATTAGCTCCTGCTCTTATTTCTAAGAAACTAGTTGAGCAAGGCAGGAGAGTAACATGTTAGACAAGCCCTGCAATATTCCAGGCTGACAGCTCTCAATTATCTCAGTTATATTTCTACAACGGTTGTCTTTGGGGAGGAAAGGGTTGGGAAGTGTTCTCTCCTTAACTGCTCTCTGGAAAGTCTTCCTACCGCCTTTTTCTTTGCTGCTGGTGGTCTAATCTGGAGTCAGCTCCAGCCACAAACTATTAAAAATGGCTAAGAACCTCAAGCCAAAAGGGAAAGCAACAGGTGAGCCCATGAACAGGCCCCTTCTGTGTCTCCAACAGGGCGCCTAACTGGCCAAAGGGAGGGGGCGCTTTGACTTAGAGGACCCCCTGCCTTTGCAGGTGTTTCAGGGACTTGGCCACAGTGCTTCAGTGACCCATATTTTATTACCTTTTGGGTTTCTAGAATTCATCATTCATTCCTTTCTGAAAACGGAGAATGAAAGTTGAGCAGCTCACTGCCCCTGTCCCTTTCCATTCTCTCCCCTAGTACATTCGGCCTGTTTGTTCTCTTTCATTGCAGTTCTTCCTGTCGCATTTTGCCCATTCAATAGAGAAATAGTGAAACCGGATGGCTGGACTCAGCACAGGGAAATGACTTCAGAGCTACCTTTGTTTTGCCCCCTCATTTCTCTGAGCACACTTGGCTGTGGGTCTCTATGAAAGGGCTTGTTTAAACCGTTTGGAACATCCAGTAAGCAAAAGATGCATAAGCCAGACTCGCTCACATCTTTTCAGGTTGACCAAGACTGAGTTAAACTGCCAAATTTTTGCAACAAAACTAACCATGACATTGGACATTGTGTTATAAATTAGCCACAGCCTTCCAAGCAAATTGTCTCTTTTTATTGTATCAGTGTAAGCTTTGGGGGCATTTGGCTGCAGCTACTGACTTCGGGGAGGCTCAAAAAATAGTTTTTTGTTCTGCAGAAAATCAGCTCTTGACACGTCAAGGGGTATGTGCTACTATTTGAACTTTGTTTCAGGATTTTTAAATAAATGGAAACATCTCTCCTCAAGAAATGCTATTTATTTCCATTCTCTTTCTCTGCTCCCTAACCTGGCATTTACTTTTGCTGTGAATTAAATGATTTCCTATCTCTTTAGAAAACAAAGGAATCTCTCCTAATATCTCCTAAAAATGCTAATCTCAACAATTACTTTGATGTTTTCTTTAAGTGGTATACATGTACAAGAAGACTCAGTAAAGGGCTATATTCAAAAACTAGATTTCATAAAGCAGCAATGATCTATGAGGGGTGAAGTGCAGCCCCTTAACCAGGAGTCCCTGGTAGAGGGACAAATGTAGCTTTTGTTAGAATACCACTGATCTAAATTCAAACTCCTGCTCCAAATGCATACATAATACAAACAGATTGTTTATTAAAATGCACACAAACGCCACAAACAGGTTTTAGAATACAAGAGTCATATTCATGACCAAGTAGGGAAAAATGCTGTCTTTGGAGCAATTGGGCCAGTCCCAACTGTGCCACTTACAGTGTGACCTTGGACAAGTCACAGCCTACCAGGGTTTTAGTTTTATCTATAGAATAAAAAGAATGTGCTGAATAACCTGAAGTTCCCTCCCACTCTCACTTTGTGATTCTATGATTGTTTGCCCTTTAACCAGGACTGAATGGAGAAGATTCCTTTTTTTAAAACTGCTTTTGTTTTACTCACTATAGAAATAAATGCTAAATAGTAGCTTTCAAATAACCCCGTAGCTAACATACATAGTTTACTCACCCTTTGAGAAAGAGTAAAATCAGGCCACTTTCCAGTTTACCCAGAATAAATTTTGATTCTCTTTGGATCATTTGGAAGTCTGGTTTGTAATATGCAAAGATGCCCACACAATTGAAAGCCAGTAACTGATAGGGCACAGGGCTACTCAATTAAGAGTTCGTCTCCATTCAAAGGTAGACCATGGGTACCCAGAACCAAGGCCACTTTGCCATTCTCACACTTAGAAAGATGCTCAAACTCTAAAATCGGATGAGTGGGTCTTCTCCCTTTCATGAATACTTCTTTCAGTAAAACATCCACCTGCTTCTCGACAGTTCTGACAGATGAAGTTCACATAGACATAAAGCTAAGACATATCCTGTCTTTCATCTCCCATTAGTCTGATTCTTAGGGTAGTAAGAAATGCTATTTGATGGACACAAGGCAAACTTTATTTGAATAAAATATTTTATATTGCTGCCTCCATCGCCACATGATATAATAAAGTTTAACATTTGTTGGGTAACTTAAGACTTCTAAAGAATTTAACTTTCTTAGAAAAAAGTAGAATTCATTTAAGAGAATATTATTCCATTATAATCGAAAAGAAAAGAAATCTAAATGGAGAGAGGGGAGTAGCTGGGGGAAGGGGGGTGTTAGAGTCACTTGGCCTTTTCAGAGACATAGTCCTTACTTTTTGTTTGAAGCCTAAGGTAGATGGGAAATATAATTAAAGGGCCAATACAACCCTCTTCTTTCTCCCCTGCCCCATCCCCTTACCACTACTACAAGTCTTCCATTCTCTTTAATCTTAAAAGTTCAAAGTTCCTTGGCCAAAGCTGGGGGGAGGGCGGAAAGAGGAAGTACTTTAAGTTTCTTTAAAAAAAAAAAAAGGAAAAACCGACAGGCCATCTCCTTTGGGGTGAAAAGCAGCCACCACTAGGCACACAACAGCCTTTAGGCAGAAACAACAGTGGTTGTTATGGTGGATGTGAGTAACTGAGAAGCAATGCGTCTAGTACGCGAAGGCCCAGCAGCTGCTTACTGCTGAACAAGGCCCATGGAGCATCTCTGTCAGTAGCCACAGACTGGTCTTTAACTCCTGTCAGCTGTCACACTGTATGTTTCCTGGAAGCACAGGGCATATACGGGAGAGACCTCCTGCCTCTCTTGTTCTCTTACCTTGGCTCCACTTTCCCATCCAGAAGTTGCTGCCATCTGGGTTACACTCCACACCCTCCCCCAAAAGAGTTTGTTTCAAACTTCCTCAGATGTACTCTCATCCAATTCTCTCAGATAGTAAGTCCCCTCCCCTCACTCCCTTCCCAGTTCAATTCAGCCAACCTTGGCCTCACCAGTACACTGGATCCATTCCATCTTCTATTTCACATAAGCTGCCTCTGCCAGGGTTGTATCAATTCCATCAAATGCTTCCTCTGCCCCTGTGCCTGCCTGTATAGCCAAGTTCTGTTGGGGGAAAAAAAAACCTAGCAGCTCACTGCTCTTCCTTGATTGCTGGATGAGTATGTACTAACTTTCAGGCCTACAGTTGATTGATCAATCAACAAGCATTTATCAAGTGCCTATGTTCCAGAGAGTATAGAGATAAATACACAAAAATGAAACAATCTGTACTCCCAGGGAGATTATATCTTGATTCAGGAAACGATATATAATAAGCATATGCAACATTAACATTATGAATCAAAATATACAAAACTGTTAAGTTCAAGACAATTTAAGAAGGAGGACATTAACAGGTGAGATGGTGTGTTAGGTAACAGTGACTGGGGAAGGGTCTAGGTTATTAAAAAGATGATGAAAAGAGTCACAGAATAGTCCATTGTCATCTCTCCAGTAGCAATGGTCATAGTAATTGCATTGTTATTCTTTGAGCAGTAGAATATTCAGTAAAATGAAATTGTACTGAATGGTGGTGCATCTAACAGAGAGAAGGGTTTGTTTTTCTCTTTATACATAGTGTCCTACATATGAAGGAGGTAGTACCCATCTCACAAAGTTGTTGTAAGAATCGTGTGAAATAATATTTGTAAAGAGCTTACTTAAAAACAATGCCTGGCACACAGTAGGTGTTTAATAAATGTTTGTTGAATTAAATGGTTGAATGGAAAAAAACAGTCAAAATGATCAGTAAGACTTTATACATGAGATGGTTTATGGGCTGTACTATAAAGGAGAAGAGAGACTATAAGGTGGAAGTGAGGAGGGAAGGTATTTTAAGCCAAGTCAAAGGTAGACAGATGGGAGATGGAATACCATGTATAAGGAACAGAGAGACCAGTTAGGTTGGGTTATAGTGTTAGAGAGAGGCAGTGATGTCTAAGGAGGCTATAAAAGGTAGCTGAGAAGTAGGTTGTGAAAGATTTCAACCGATGGCTTTATACGTGATCCTAGAAACAATGGGACTACACTGGAGTTGGAAGAGGAGAGAGTCATGTGATGAAATCTGCCCTTGAGGAAAATTACTTTGGCAACAGTGGAATGGATATTCCAGAGTGGTGAGAGAATTGAGGCTGGAGACCTACGAAAAGCCTGCTACAGTAACTTAGGTGACAAGTGACGAGGGCCTGAACTAAAGTAATGTAGCCGTATGAAGAGACAGAAGGGGTCAATCAGATGCATACGGATAAAGAAATGGCAAGATTTGGCAACTGCTTGAATACATGGTATGAAGAAGAGTTGAAAGTTAAGGATAATGCTAAGGTTATGAACCTGTGAGATTGGATGGTGATGCATCTAACAGAAATAATGAAGCTAAGAAAAAGTAAAAAGGGGATAGTTTGGGGAAAATTACCATGAATTCTGTTCTGACTAACCATTGGAAACTTTCATATGCTACTTCCTTAATAGCGCTCAACACACTGTAAGTACTCAAAAAATGCTGTTTCATCTCCAGTCTCTATGCTCCATTCCTCTTACCACAAGAGCTTCCCTGAAGGAATTCAAGGGAGGAAGATCTCTACCCACGTCCCTCTCTTCTACACCCATGGGGTGGGGGGGGGGGTAAGGAGCAATGTATGGACTGGGATTCAATGGGCATCTATGGCATGAAAACACATTTTAACACCTTTATAAGGCCATAAAGACCCTAGTCTAGGAGGGAAGGGAGAAAAACAAATGGTGGGGGTAAAGAATAGTAAGAAAAAGCAGTTTTCATCTGGAGAAGACCGGAGAATGGAAGAAGGGAAGGTTTCTACCTCTGGATGGAGTGGGAAGGAGGAAAACTGGCTATGTTGCAGGGGAGGTAGAACAGGGGTAAGGTGCTGTTCTCCAAACTAGGAGAATGAAACAAAAGAATCTCAATCAAATTGATTATCTAAAAAAAAAAAAAGAAATGAAAAATTTAAGGGAGTTTATATTGTATCTAGTCCTGGGCCCTAAGACTTGTTATTCTCCCATAATACTAACACTTTCTGATCTTTCTAAAGGACTTTGAGTTTTCATTATTTACTACTTTCTCAACTTTCCCAGTCCTGAAAGCTGAATTAAACTCCCTGATTGTCCAGGACTTAATGTCCCCAGAATCTGGTAAGGCAGCTTGAGCTTGGAAATCTGCCATGACACATCTGTAATTATCTCTATTCTTTCTCATCGTGATGCCCAGTTTCCCCACTTATTTCCATATGTCACTTCTTACACTGGTTACTGTATACTCCCAATGACAATATTCCGTTTTCTAGAATTTATTCAGAATTCAATTCAACAAACATAAGTATCTGCTCTGCAAAGTACCCTTAGGGGAGGAAGCCAAGAATGACACAGTTTTTAGGCAGTCAATACATTTTAAGACTGTTGGTGCTCTAAATGCAAGATCCTTATCCTATTGATGGAGGAGCCGAATGACAATCTTGATAATCTTGCTACAGATGAAACTCCAAAAAAGGAAGATTCACTTAAATGGAAGAATATCTACAGGTATGTTTTGGACAGCAAAGGAAAGAATTGGTGGAGTGAGCTTTACCATACGACCAAAAGGATCAAAAATACTATTTCATACGATTTTTGATCATAGTGTGCTACAGTATTAATTTTAAATATGTGTGAAAAAATCACCATGAAAACAGTCATAGCTTATGTACCAACAGAGACATTCAATGCAGTTCTCCAGTTAAACTAATATGCCCTCTAAAACTTGAATGTGCCAGTTCAAGGGTGGGAATGGGGAAAACATATGAAAAAGGATGTTTCATGAAATCAGGAACACTTTCTTTGAGAAAGGAATTGCTGGATATGACAAACATTGAATAGCATCCAAAATGAAATAAGGAGGAAGGAAGGAAGGAAGGAAGGAAGGAAGGAAGGAAGGA
>JAQQSW010004101.1:0-14526 GCA_028646575.1 Pseudocheirus occidentalis
CAAGAGAAATGGTGAAGGGTTTGAGATGTGCTGGACCCTGTGAACTTCAGTGTGTGCTGCGAATTGCCCTGAGGACTGGACAAGGACCTGGGAGCTGTCTACCTCTGAGGACTGGATGAGAACCTGGCAGCTGTCTGCTTCTGAATCCAGGTGATTGTTTGGCAGATTCAGGAGCGAGCTGTAACCATGGAAGGGGATCCAGGGAATCAGAGAAACCACCCAGAGTCAAGATGAAGGAAAGGTCTCCCCTTGGACAAGACTGAGGTTTGCTGGGAACCAAGGGGTGGAAAGTTTGTGTGGTTTTCTAAGGATTGTATTAGTGACTAATGATATTTAGCAATTGGGAATCTAGCTTGGTGACTGACTGCTAGATGAGTGACTGATTAAGTTAATGGTTGCTCCATGAGGGGAAGATTGGTGTATTGGGAATTGATTGATTGAATCTTTAAGTGAGAAGGGTTTCCCCCTTAGGGCAACCAGGTGATACTTCTTTTGTTATATTGTGAATATTGTACTGAACCTTGACTTACAATGGGATAAACAGAGTGTTCACTATTACTGTGTGATCCGAATTTTAAAAGCTCTTCACAGTAGCATTCTTTTGGGAATCTCCTGGTTCTCGGCTTTACAGTACTACAAGCTTTTGAGTTCCAAATTTTCTCCCCCTCCCCAAGACAGCAAGCAATCTGATATAGGTTCTACATATACATTCACATTAAACATATCTTCACATTAGTCATGTTGCAAAGAAGGATTATAACCAATGGTATGAACCATGAGAAAGAAGAAACAAAACAAAAAAGGGAGAGCAAATAGTATGCTTCAATATGCAAATTCCATAATTCTTTCTCTGGATATGGGTAGCATTTTCTATCATGGGCCTTTTGAAGTTGTCTTAGAACCTTGCATTGCTGAGAAGAGCCAAGTCTATCAAAGTTAGTCATCACATAATGTGCCTGTAATTGTGTACAATGTTCTCCTGGTTCTGCTCCCTTCAATCAATGTCAGCTCATATAAGTCTTTCCAGGTTTTTTTCCCCTGAACTCTGCCTGTCCATCATTTCTTATAGCACAATGATACCTGTAACACTCTAGAACTGAATATCTATTAGAACAATTAGAAGATGTATACATGGACTGAGGGTGTGGGTATAAGTTTACTTTAATGTGATGATATGAAAAAGTTAAGGGGTTATAGAAGGATTTTATTGGGAGAAGAGGAAGGGGTAAGCAGAGTGGGATAAATTCTATTACGTGAAGAGGTGCAAAAAGCCTATTATAGTAGAGGGAAAGAAGAGGGAGGAAGCATTTTTGAACCTTATTCTAATCAAATTTGACTCAAAGATGGAATAACATATAGATTCATTTGGGTATAGAAATTTATCTTATCCTATATTGAAATATGACAGGAAAGGGGAACGAAAATTGGGAGGGAGAGGCTGATAGAAGAGAAGTCAGATTGAAAGAGGGGGTGGTCAGAAGCAAAACACTGATGAGAAGGGAAAGGGAAATAAGAGACAAAAGTGTAAATGGGGAAAATAGGAAATAGGAAAACACACAATAAGTAATCATAAATGTTAATATGAATGGGATGAACTCTCCCAAAAAATGAAAGTGAATAGCAGAGAGCACTAGAAACCAGAATCCTACAATATGTTGTTTACAAGAAACACATTTGAAGCAGAGAGATGTACACAGAGTAAAGGTAAAAGACTAGTGCAGAGTATATTATTCTTCAACTGCAGTAAAAAAAAGCAGGTATAGCAGTCCTGATTTCATGAAGTAATATTGATAATAAACATATAAAAAGATAATGGTAAAGCAGCCAAATTCTTAGAGGAGAAGCTAAGTGAATAATAGGAAGAAACAGAATGCAAAACTATACTAGTGGAAGACCTCAATCTCCTCCTCTCAGAACTAGATGAATCTAATAACAAAATAAATTTTAAAGGAAGTTAAAGAGGTAAAAAAAAAAGAGGTATGGAAAAGTTAGATATGATTCTGGCAAAAAATTAGAAATTGAAGGTATGTACATCAATTGGGCACTGGGTGAACAAGTTGTAGTATGTGACTTTTATGGAATACTACTGTGTTATACGAAATGATGGGCAGGAAGATTTCAGAAAAATTTTGTCTTACAAGAATCGATGTTGAGTGAAGTGAGCAAAACTAGAACATTGTACACAGCATCAGCATCTTAGCTCTTCTCAGCAATATAGTGATCCAAAACAATTCCAAAAGACTTGTGATGGAAACTGGTATCCACATCCAGAAAAAGAATTATGAAGTTTGAATGCAGAAAAAAGCATACAATTTTCACTTTTTTTGTTTTTTTCTTTCTCATGGTTTTCCCATTTAGTTCTGATTTTTCTTTCACAACATGACTAATGTGGAAATACATTTAATACAATGGCACATGTATAACCTATATCAGATTGCTTTCTGTCTTAGAGAAGGTAGAGGGAAGTGAGGAAGGGGGAAAATAAAATGCTATTTAATACAACTCCCCCACAAATATATATATATATATGTAAATGTGTATGAGTGTGTATAACACATTCCATCATCTTCTATATTTGATTGATCTATTAGTGGCAAGATGATCTTTTTTAAAAAAGCATGCATTTTATTGATATATATTTTTATGTCATCTAAATTTCCTTTGGTGTCTTCCTTTTCCTTCCCAGAGAGCTATAGTATATAACAAATATTTTTTAAAATTAAAAATATTAGAAATAATCAAAGCTAACCAATTTATGAAAAAATATCTATGCCTCAGCAAAGTAGTTGGAAGGTGAGACGGGGAGATATAATGGTACAATGAAATCTAAATTACCAAATCCAATGGCATTTCATCAGTCCTCATTTTTTTCTCATTTCTCTTCAGCCTTTGACACCATCAATCACCCTCTTTTGGATACTTTCTCTTTTCTGAGTTTTCATGATTCTGTTTTCTCTTGTATCTTCTCTTACCTATTTTACCACTCTTTGTCTCTCTCCTTTTTTATATCTTTTTCCATGACACATCCACTAACTCTGGATATATCCTAAAGCTCTGTCCTAAATAATTTTCTTCTTTTTTCTCTTTATGCTCTTATTTAATGATTTCTTCAGGTTTCCTAGGCTCAATTATCAAAGTTATGTAGATGACTCTTAGATGTTTTTTTATGAAATCCTAATCTCTCTCCTGAGCTCCAATAGCATATCTTCAAGTACGTGAACATTTCAAATTATATGGCCCATAAGCATCTCATATTCAACATTTCCCAAATAGAATAAAATGTCTTGTCCCCAAGACTTTTGTCTCTTTTGAAATTCCCTATTACTTTCAAGAACATCACCAACCTTCAAGTCACCCAGTTTCATAACTTGTTTATCACCCTCCATATTTCTTTCTTCCTCACTGAACATATCAAATAAATGACTAAACTTTGTAATTTCTTTTAGTACAATATCTTTTATGTATGTTCCCTTCTCCCTGCTTACATTGCCATAACCGTATTTCAGGCCCTTACTACCTTTCCCTGGATTATTACAATATTCTTCTATTTGGAGTCCACAACTCATATTCCTTCCCTCTCCAATATGTTTTCTGCGCCACTTCCAAAATAACGTATGTCTGATAATGTTACCTACCTACTCAATAAATTTCTTAGCTCTCTGTTACTTCTAAAAACAAATATACCCTTTTCTGATTAGGATGTAACTCACTTCACTTGGTACCTTCCTATCTTTTTAATTTTTTAAACCATTATTCTCCTCTTCACTTGTTACAGTTCAGCCATATAGACCTGTGTGCTGCTCCTTTCACATAATTCTCCATTTCCCAACTCCATGACTTTATATTCACTTTCCCCATAACTAGACTATACTCCTTCTTCACCTTTACTTCAAAGAAACATAGATTTATTTTAAGACTCAGCTGAAGCAAAACTTTCTTAAGGCTTTTCCTATTCCCACTAGCTGTTAGTGCTTCCTCTAAAGCTGACTTTTGATGGCACAGTAGATACAGCACTAGGCCTGGAGTAAGGAAGACATGAGTTCAAATCTGATTGCAGATACTAGCTACGTGACCCTGAGGAACTCACTTGGCTACTATTTGTCTCATATTCTTCCTACCTCCCTCCCAGGGTTGTTGTGAGGATTAAATGAGAAATTTTTTTTAAAGCACTTAGTACAGGGTCTGACACATAGTAAGCTCTATCTAAATATTAGTTGCTGTTACCATCATAATTATTATTTATGTTATCTTCTAAGTACCAATAGTCACACACATGTACATATACATATACATATATATAAATACATCCATGCATGAGTACACACACATATATGCACATTTATGCTCATATTCATGTATTATGCAGACCCTCTTCCTATTAGAATATAAGCTTCATAAGATAAGTTGTTTGTTTTTCCTTTGTATTCTCCAGTAAGACCACACAGTGCCTGGTACAGAATAAAACTTTAATAAGTGTAGTAAATAATGTGAAGTAAAACATTGCTTATATGTAAAAATGCATTTGTTTTTCAGTCATTTTTTTTGATCATATCAGACTCTTTGTGACCCAATGTAGGGATTTCTTGGCAAAGATACTGGAGTAGTTTGCTATTTCCTTCTCCTATAAAAATGTATAACTCATTCCAAGCCTCTATCTCAACATCTCTCTGATCAAAATCAGAAGGTATGTTTTCCCATCCATAGTCTGGTCATAATTAGTCACTCCATGAATTCTCGTTAGGTCTGCTTATTAGGTATAGCTCAAGAGAAGAGTTGAGAAATCCACAGCTATCTCTTCTTTGCAGAAGTGGTGGACTATGGATGTTTAATATCATATGTAGTCACATTCAATTGATTTTTTATTGTATCTGCTGAGCTGCTTTTTAAATCTTAAAAAATTTGTTACAAATGATGGATGATTGGGGAGAGAAAAAAGGTTTAGAAAAGTGATGTAAAAACAAAGGATATTAATATTTCAAGTGGGTAGTAATCTGTTTTGACAAGTCATCATGTTTGTGATATGCATGCTAGAAAAGCAGCTGACCTCTTTATTGCCATTAGCAGATTGGCAAATAGTTACTTCTCAGCAGGGACCTAGAAACCACCACTAATCATTTCTTCTTCTTCCTTACCAGATGACCTCTTACATAAATAGCACCTTTGGAACCAAGTAATTATTCCTTGGAAGACAAGCAGCTGCTAGTTCCTCAGAGGGTACAGCTCCCTCCTCTTTAGAAAGAAACTTAGATCTTTTAGTTACCTCCTAGTATTAAGTAGTATTTTATCTTCACTGTCTCCTTTGTGACATAGCATTCCATCTTTAAACATACAGAAGCAGGTTAAGGTACCTATCTGCCTATTCAGATTCATTTTTTTTTGCTTTGGTTTCACATTGAAACCTCTTACTATTTTAAAATGGAACATGGCATTCTCACTAATAATGTAGAGAATGCAGAGCCATTCTTTATATTATTTTACCTTATTTTCTAGTAGAGAGACCACCCTGCAACCTGAAAATAAATAATGGTGACTAAGCTATAGAAGAAGAATAGAATAGAGGAAATGACTTGCCCAGGGTCACATCAATGTTCTTTCAACAATAAAATGGAAGCTCCAAAATGAGGACTAGGAGGCTTCTCCTGGTTTTTTTCTCTTTTCTTAAAACTGTGAACCAAAATTTAGGCTTCTACCTAATTTATTGGTATTGTTCACTTTTGGATCACTCTGGGAACTAAAGATATTTTAAAAGTATATTATGTTATTCAAAACATTTTTTCCTTAACAAATTGAATGACCTCTATACAAACTTGGGAAAACAGTCCAAAAATACTATTCTCATCCATTCAGTCTAAACTTTGTTAGATTTTCTAAATCATATCAAAAATCTTCTTTAACTGAATCCACATAGCATGGCAGGTGCAAGAAAGTCTTTGAATACAGGCATTCTTCATTTGGGTAATGAGTATATTTGTAGAAGACAGAAGCAGTAACTAATATTACCTATAACACTATTGTATGGGGTAGATAGTTTAATTAGCAGCTCTGTTTTGACAGAAGGAAACTGTAACCCATAGAAGGAAAGTAACTTGTCAAACATCACAGAGCTAATAAATTTCAGTATATATGAGCTTATATCACTTCTTTTCAAGTGCAATGATCTTTCCCATAAACCACATTGATTCTCTACAAAAATTTAAACTGAGAAGGCATCACAGAATTTGAATATTAGAAGAGACTTCCCAATGTAATTCAAGGCATACACAGCATGAATTCCCACTTCTATATTCAACAAGTAGTTGTCTAGCCACTGCTTGCAGATCTCCAAGGAAGAGAACCTCTCAAAGCAGCCCATTGTTCTTTTGGATAGCTCTAATTGCTAGGGAGTTTTTCCTAACATCAAAGTACCTTAAATATGCTTCTTTGTGACTTCCATCCATTGATTCTGACCCTCCTCTCCAGGCCAAAAAGAATAAATCTAAGACCTCTTCCACATGACTGACCTTCAAGTTCATGAAGAAACAGCTATCATATTTTCCCGGAGTCTTCCCTACATTGAATATGGCCAGTCCCTTCAATACATAGTGTGATCAAAGAGCCCATAACTGAGTCATATACAATTATGCTTTATTGACCTTTTTGTGACCTTGACAAATTTCTGTCTTAAAGTTTGAGATGAGCATATGTTATCATGGGCAGGATCAACTAGGTACCTCAAATACCATTTAGCCCACTTCTCATTTTACAGATGAATAAAATTAGGTTCCAGAACATGAAATATCTTGCCCAAGGTCACATAGTTAATAGTGGCACCAGGACCTGAATCATGATATTCCAACTCTGAATCCCGTACTGTAAATCACAAATACATTATATTTATTGAGTGCAAATATGGGGTATATGGAGACAGAAATGAACTTATGATTTGAAATCATAAAGATGAGTCTTCCTGATTCTAGGCCTAGAACTTTATCCGCTGTCTCACTAAGTTGCCTACAGAAATGCATACACAAATGCATATATATGTATATGTTCATATGTATATGATATGTATATAGGTATATGTAGATAGATAAAATTTAGTATGGTATTTGTAGGAAGAGTATCATCACCACCAACATTTCTGGGGAAAAAGAAAGAAAAATAATCTCTCCTTTCTATTTCCACATTGTTCTCTTTTTGAAAGAAAGGAAACACCAAATACAGCTCTTATTACAATGTATATAATATTCTGAATTATGATTCCCTTGTCTCTCTGCTGTAAGAAGACAATTGTTTATGTTCTCATCTTTTTTCTAGGATTATTCTTGGTTGTTTATTTACTACAGTATAGCTTCCTTTTAATGAAGTTTTCATTTACACTGTTGTAGTTATTACAACTTTGGAAAAATCACTTCATTCTCTGTGCTTTTCTTTTCTCCTGGGGTGCAGGGGAGAAGACTATATCATCTATAACCTCCTTCTATATTGAAATCCTCAGATTGGATCTTCAGATCTTACAAGGGTCAGAACAGTTGTCCTTCTGAAATTAATGCCAGAGTATACAGAATATTTTAGTGGACCAATCTAAAAGAGAAATTCAGTGGGGAGATGCATCCTCCTATTCCAAAAGCATACAAATGGAATCAGAAACAGAAAGCCTGGAGAATCTCTACCAATATTTTAACATATACATATTGAGGATCCACAGAATGAGATACTTATCTAGATGACATTTATCCACCTTCTAAAGAATCTGTTTTCCAATGTAAGGATGTTGTTCTACACATATTAGTTATCCCAATGAGTTTGCAGAAAAAACAAAAACAAAATAAAACAAGTAAATACACAATTAAGGAGTCAGAGTGGAAAGAATATAGTTTGGTATTCTAACACTTCTGATATAGTGGACTTGAATTAAATTAAAATATGTAGTATCCAACAATCAAGAGCTTGAAGAAACCTTAGGAATCATCTACTCCTGTACTTTCTTGGTTCATGGCATGCTTTGCTTTTTGTCTCAAAAGAAAGAAATAGCAAACAGTTCCATTTATTAGTTAGATCAAAAATTTTAAATATTCTATAATGCCCCTGTGATTTTACTGTAGTACCTAAGTTGCAATAAATACTTTAGGAATGGAGAATCTACTTTAATTCTGCATTAATACATGAGGAACCTGAGGCCCAAACAAGTGAAGTGACTTGCTCAAAGTCACACAGGTAGTCAATAACAGAAATAGATTTGAAATCCAGGTCTTCTGACCCTGTCAGTCCATTTCTCTAAATCTTGGTTCTACTGTTTTATATTCTTTGATAAGACACTTCACCCTTCTAGACCTCACTTACTTCATATGCAAAATGAGAGGATTACAATAACTATCAACAAGATCCTTTCTAGCACTCTAGCTTCTGATAGTATAACCTTGGCTCCACCACTGCCACTTCATTCCTTTGGGCAACACATTGCTACTTTGATGTTGCTTCTTTTAAAATGTAAAACCTTATGTAGGAAGCATAATCCACTGTCGTGGAGCCTATTATTAATACCATACTAAGAGGAATCATGATATTCTTGAAAAAGCACTAGGTTCTTTAAAAAAAAAAAAACCTTCTTTCAAATTTGGCCTCTGCTGCTAACTATGAAATTAGGCAAAACATAATGTCTGAGACTGATTTCTCATCTATAATATACAGTTAACAATATTTACACTACATATCCATTGGGTCATTACAAATAAAAGATACATAAAATATATTGAAAAAGTACAATTTTAGGAAATACAAAATATTATTTCATCTAGAAACAGTGAGAAACCTCTAGAGCACAGAGTGGTACCCTATATAGTTTATCACCAAAAGATGAACAATTATAGTCACATAATTTATGAGTTGGAAGGTACCATATAGATCATTTGATCTGATCCATACCTCAACAGGATTCTACTCTATAACATCTCCCTAATATGATCATGCAGTCTTAAATTAAAGATATCAAATAAAGGGGTCTTCAATGCCTCCCAAGGTAGCTCATTCTATATTTGCATATCTCCAATTATAAGAAAGTTTTTCCTAAAATGAACCTGAAGTATTTCACTTATTTGTGCTTCTTTAGGGAAACAGTATGCATCTAATCTTTCTTTCCCATAGCAACCCTTCAAATACTTAGAGATAGTTTACTTCTATCATAAACTTCTCCAGACTTTTCACCCCATTATCCTATGTTATGATTTTCAAGTCTCACCATTTTATTTACCTTCCTGAGGATATACTCAGTTTATCAATGTCCTTTCTGAAATGTGGGACCTCAAATTTCAGTTCAACAAGCAATTATTTATTGCTTTTTATTATACAAGGAATTGTAATAGGTGCTAGAGATACACAGAGTTGTAAAACAAATGTTCTCACTTACACTGAATCCAGAGACACCTGAATACCAATGGAAATTAAAGTATAGCTAAAACCCTAACTCAATAATTGAGCTTAATAGCAACATGAAGGATTATAATAGATTCAAAGAAATGAGCTAGGTGTAATTATGCATTTTTATAGACACAGCTCAGTAGTTTATGTTTTCAAGAGTCTTAAACTAAGTTGTAATATAGTTTATTTTCATCTTCAGTAGGTACATGAAATTTACAAATATAAATTTCTGGCATCACATTCCTTTGTCCCTAGTACTCAAGTGAGAATAGCAAAATCCATATTCCTTCATTCACTAAGGATTTTGAGGCATTTGAAAGAGCAATGGTTTTAGAGCCAGAAGACTTGGGGTAATCTTGATTAAACTTATTAGCTATATGACTTTAGGAATGTCATATTTTTCAAATCACTTCTCAGAGTTGGAATTGATATCAGACAACACCAAGTCCACCATTACTTGAGGTATAAATCCTAACTACAGCATCCCTAACAAGTTTGTTGAATAGTACCAGAGGACAATGTGACCACCATCATCTCTTTTGTTCTGTATGTAGTATCTCTATTAATGAACTTAAGATCATGTTATCTGTTTTGGGCTGTGTAGCAGCAACCACACTGAAGTACCCAGGATGGCTGCTAGCAAAGGTTCTTATATCTGCTTTAATAGGAAAGATAATTGGTCAAAGGGTCAACAGTCTTTTAAAACTACATTCATTTGTTCATTGGAAAAGTCCACACCCTGAACTTCAGAGAAAATCCAAACAAAGAAAACAGAGAAAATACAAGCATAGAAATAAAGACCAACAGACAGGGCTTCTATCTGAGAAACTAGCACTGATAGACAGATAATGCCAACTGTCTGACCAAGGCAATACATACATAGTTACTAGAGAGATAAAGAAAAATACTAACATCTGGGTTTTTTAAAGCTGAGGTGCCCCTTAACAGCTAGCCAGTCTCATCTGGGCAAATTACAAGAGCACTCTTCCAATGAATGAGCCCTGAAGCAAAATGCTAACTTCACAGTATCTAACTTCATACACTTCATACACATAAAATGCTAACTTCATAACGCATAGCTAATGTCAAAGTATACCCTTTTTAGCATCACAACCGGCTTGACTCAGTGCCTAATTGGAAAATAACAAAAGATGTGAAAGGCTTTCTTCAAGTAAGCCTCCCCTAAGCAAGCTTCCCTTAATGGGCTGCACCTGAGGCCTATTAATGGGCAGGGGAAGATCTTATATTAACATTACATTCTGCCAGTGTGGTTGCTACCACAGGCTGCTATCACTAAATTGAGTTATGAATTTGGAAGCCTCTGCACATAGGTTTTATTCATATGAACTACTGTCTCAAGACACTTCCTCCATCACGACCTTGTACAGCTGAATTTTTTGAAAACAGAGATTCCAAAGGTTTTATTTACAACTAAACTGCAATCTTCTTCCATATGATGGTTTCCCAAATATTTGAGGCCAGATGAACTTTAAAAGCAAGTTTTACTTGTCCTCTATTTTTATAGCTTATTTTCAAAACTTAATTGATTCCATCATCACATTTTTTCTCATTAATTCTAAACCATTGAGTTTAGATCCTAGGGTTAGAGTTAGAAGGGAAAGCAACAACAATAATAACAATGACCACATCAACTAGCAAATAGCTGATATTTGTGAAAAGCACTTTACATGAATCATCTTATTCAAGCTTCACAATACTCCTGTGAAGTACATACTATTTCTATTATTACTCTTAATTTCATTGATAAGGAAAATATGTCTCAGAAATATGAATGTCTGGTTTACAGTCAGGTAGCTCACTCAGGACTTACTTTCCATTGATCCCAAGTGATTTGTTCTAAGACATAAACAAAATAAGTAACAGAGTAGGAATTAGAACACAAGTTCTCTGACTCTAAATCCATTGACCTTTCCCATATAAATTATAGGTGATATTTTTTTGAACCTTGATTCTGATTGTGTCATTTGGTGTGTTATTTGTCCCTCTTAGAATTTTGATAAGCTTATTTTCCATATATTCACTCAAATTATTTGATTTATACATTTTTTACATGGAAATACCAACATAGTATGTCACCAGTGGGTATCATACGAATTTATTGTCTAATATGTGCTAAGGGGTACTATATGACATAGCAGATAGAGAGCTGGGTCTGTAAGTTAAGAAGATATGAGTAGAAACCCTGGGTGAGTCATTTAACTTTGCCTCAGTTTCCTTCTCTGTAAAATGAGCTGGAAAAGTCAAAGGCAAACCACTACAATATATTTGCCAAGAAAACCCAAAAAGGGTCACAAAGAGTCAGACATGACTGAACAATAATAATATATATATGTAATGGTAATGGGGATTTGAAGATCTTCCCTGCCCCTTGTATTGGCAAGCAAAGAAGTAGTTAAAACCTTCTTTCAGTTATTTAATTAACACAGAAATAGTTAACACTTTGTTTCAGTTCATGACTGTATCAAGTGTTAAGATCCAGAACTTGTGAATATCACAGTGGGAGGAATTTGCTGATGTAGCAGGAATGGGTGGAACATGGAGGAGCTAATACCATATATAAGAAAAAGTCCAAGATAGAGAGCCAGAACTTCTGAGGACTGAATTGAGAATTCCTGAGAGAGAGAGACAGAAGTGCTGGGATCCTGGTCGCTTCTGAGAGCTGCTGATAGTTGGGAGCTGCTGGGAGCTGGAGCATCTGAGAGCCAGCAAGAACTTCTGGGAGCCAGCCAGAGCTGCTGGGAATGAGAACTGCTGGGAGCCAAAACTGCTGGGAGCTCGCAGCATGGAGGCTGAGCTGCTGTTGCTGGAGAGAGAGAGAAGAGAACTGAGAACTGAGAAGAACTAAGAAGAGAGTTATGAAGAACAGAGAAATGAGAAAAGAGGAGAACAGGAAGGAAGCATGGCTGTGGTGCTGGTACTTTGTCTGTTTTGGTGGTACTTTGTCAGATTTGTCTGCTGTTAGAGGACATTGCTGTTGTTACAGAAGCCCTGGAACATTACTGCTGGTTCAGAAGCCCTGAAAAAGGATTTTCTTGTTGCATGTTTACATTACAGAAATCCTGGAGAAGGGTCTTACTGATATTTTGATGATTTGTGTTGATTCCTCAGACCTTGTTGTTGGTTCTATGTTGATTTCACAGGTAGAAAGTGAATTGATGAGGGTGTTGGCAATATGTGTGAAAGTTATTGTGGCTTTGTTAAGCTTTGTCTTTCCAGGAACAGAAACTGTGAAGAACTTGAGGTAGACTAGACACTGTGAGTTTCAAAGCAGGAACTGCACTAGGAGTTGGACAAGGCACTGAGAGCTGCCTGCCTTTGAACCCAGGTGAAAATCGGATCAATTCAGGTAGGAGATGGGACCATGCAAAAGGAACCATGGAAGCTGAGAACCAACCTTGAGTCAAGATGAAAAGATCTCTCCTTGGGTAATTATTGCAAACAGAGAAGATCATGATTTACTGTGGCCTAGGGGTGGGGAACTGTGTACTCTGTATCCTATACCTTTTCAGGATGATTGAATTGAGAAAGACTGGAAACTAGCCTCCAATTAGGAAGAAAGAAGACTTTTTGACTGAGAGATTAAGACAATGTGACCAAGAGGTAGAGAACTTTGACCTTTGTACTTTGTGTCCATTAAGAAGACAAGCCTCCTGAAGGATAATTGAGGTTAGTATTTACTGAATGATATCTTTTGCTTAAAACTATGTGACCATTTTAGTGATAAGTTGTTAGGTAATAACACTGTGAATGCTGTACTTTGATTTCTGTGAATATTTTGCTTTAATCTACTGCCAAAAAAGAGAGTTAACTATTCTATGTAATCAGAACCTGGAAGCTATTCACAGCAGCAGTCCTCTGAAAAGCTTTGGCTTTATAATATGCTAGACATATTTCTAGGCACTGAAGATAGAAGGATGAAAATATGATTCATTGGGGTAGCTGAGTGGCTCAGTGAATAGAGCACTGGCCCTGGAGTCAGGAGGTCCTTAGTTCAAATTTGGCCTTAGATACTTGACAATTAACTAGCTGTTTGACCTTGGGCAAATCACTTAATCTCAATTGTGTTGCCTTTTCCCCTGAAAAAAAATAAGAAAATGTAGTTAATTGTTTTTAAGAAAGTTATATTTCATTGGGTGTGGGGTATTAATGGACAGATAAGTAAATACCATACATCTAACAAAGTAATTTTGTAAAAGAACCCTAATACTTGAGGTCCATGAGTACATAGAGATGGTATTCACATGAGGTGATTGTATAGTGATAGTAAAGTAGGGACTAACACCCCTTATTCCCAGCAGCAAGGTGTAAAGAATGTTGAATTTGAAGTTGGGAGACATAGTTTCAGGTCCTACTTTTATCTATGAACATGTCCTATTACTTCTCCAGGACTCAGTTTTTCATTTTAAAAATAATGTTTATCCTACAAACAATTAATAACAATGTGGAAGAATAATTTAAACCTATTACTACTAATAATGGAAATACAAATTAAACAACAACTCTGATGTTTTACCTCACACCTAGCAAATTGTCAATGATGACAAAAAAATGAGAATAAACTATATTGGATTGGCTGTTCTACAGTCTACCCACAGGTGCATAGGTGAAGTTCTGAAGTGCTCTCACCATTCTAGAAATCAATATGAGATTATGTGTGAAGACAGTCACTAAAATGATCACATCCTTTCTCCTAGAGATTAAAGTGCTAGATGCATAGCTTAAGGAGAGGACAATGTGAAAAGAATAGTCTTTTTGTTTTCCAAGTTCTTTTTCTGGTCATGGATTTCAAGTAGACCAGTAGACCAATAATTTTCAAATTGTCTTTCCTCGATCTATTTTCCAGGTCAGTGGTGTTTTCAAGGAGCAATTTCACATTGCTTTCTATTTTTTCATTTCTTTGTAACTGTTTAATAGTATCTTTGTTTCTCATAAAGTCATTAGCTGCCACTTGCTCCACTCTAATTCTGAAGGAATTATTCTCTTCAGAATGTTTTTGAGATTCTTTTTCCATCTGGGAAAATCAACTTTTTAAGGCATTCTTCTCCTCATTGGCTTTCTGGGCCTCTTTTTCCATTTGAGTTAATCTATTTTTTAAAGTGTTGTTTTCTT
>JAQQSW010004102.1:0-14525 GCA_028646575.1 Pseudocheirus occidentalis
AGGGGGTGGAAGTACCGCACTTGTCAGTCTCTCCAGCGGACCGTTTTCTTTCTTTGGTGTTGCCCTGAGACCAGTTTCAGTTTGGTTTTTCAGTGTCTTAAACTGGGGGAACTAGAAATAGGCCGAACATGTTATACACACGTTGACTTTGCTCTCCTGCGCTGGCCTTCAGTTCTCATTCTTCAGCAATAAATCGAGATTTCCTTTTTGCCGTAATACATTTACTTTTTGAACTCTTAAGTGCTTTGGAGGCGATGCAACCAAACTTACTGCTCACTAAACTGATGATGGTGTAGGGACATCTGCTGGCTTATATGCGGAAAAGTTCACTAGTAAAAAAAGAAGTTGTTTGCCTTTCAAATTTAAGCATCATCTCACGTGACTGAGCCCTTGAGTAATCTAACCTCGTGATTTCATTGTTCACTATAACTCCTGGATCTTTTTTTTTTTTCATGTTTATGACTTCTGCCAAACGTGATGGAATGGAGAGTGTGATATTTAGAATCATATAAGGTTTTTATTAATCATAACTCAATCAAAACCATTTTATTAGCGAGGAAAGTAACTTAAATTGTTAAATTCCACATCCATGATCAAAGAACTAGAAAATATCAGAGGCCAGACTGAAGTCCAGGTTTTTCAAATGGAAATCTTCAACTCTTGTCTTTATGCCAGAATGCCTCTGCTGCGCAACCCAAAGGAACATTTGAGTATGTTAGTTGCCCTATAAATAAAAATCTAAAACAGGGTATAAGTAAATCATCTCAGGAAAACGGAGAGTCTAGCATTTAGAGTCAGAATTGTCAATTTAAAAAGGGGGGAGGGAGGTCTTGCCGAACTATTCATATCATTGTCTATCCTGATCAAATTAGCATGCTCTTTATTTTCCATTCCCCTAGGGGACTAAAGTCTGAGTGGTATCCTCTCCCTTTGCTATAACATAGCTAAGGAGTTTTCACATGGCATATGCATAATGCAAATCTGCTGAATGTTTGAAGTGATAATTCCTCCTTTAAAGTGAATTATATTTTGCCTTCTCAACACTTGGCGATATCCAATCTACTAGACACTAAAAATGATATTACTCTTACTGTCTAGACAAGCAGAGGGCGATATCAGGGTGACCAGCAGATCTAGGGCAGTGGTTCTCAACCTTCCTAATGCCAGGACCCTTTAATATTCCTACGTGGGTGTACCTGCATGTGGGCGGACCCGGGAGGCCAATAGAGGAGCGATGTCTGGTTCCCAAGACCATCAGAAATATGTCTTTCCCGATGATCTTAGGCGACCCCCAAAGGGGTTGCAACCCACAGGTTGAGAACCACTGGTCAAGGGGCTACATACATAAGGATATTACCTTGGTAGGGTAATCTCATGTAAAAAGTAGCAATCAATGGTGTGGAGGGTGGAGGAATGTAGAGAAACCCAAAAAAGTCAGTGAAATAAGCCCTTCTTACTCCTTTCCTTTCACTCACTCTACTAGGTCACGAACAACAGCAGTCTAGAGGAATAAAGGATTCAGATCACAGATATCGGCATATTTGCTCTTATTTCTCCTGCTTATCACCTAGAGCAAGAGCAAAAGGTGTTACAGCACGACCACCAACCGAGTTCTAGAGGAAAGCTATCATAGTTCAAGCTTCCCCAACTCCTACTGGCGGAGTTTACTATATAATCCATACTCACTCATCCCTCCATTGCCTCCCCAATTTCTGTTGCCCAAATAACAGGATAGCATGTTGATTTATTTTTTCTAGCAGTACAAAAATGCAGTAACAAAAAGGGATTCATATAAAACAGAAGAGGGGAAGGGACTTGTGAAGTGCTGACCAGTGTAGTTTATTAGAAATACAGAAACCAAGGTTAAATAATTCTGACTGAAAAAGCAGAAAAAAAGCAAGGTTTTAGCTTTGGGTTTTTGTTTGTTTTTCTCCTTGCTGAGACGGCAAAGAAGTGATGGTTAACACAGCAGCTTCCTATAATGCTTAAAGTAAAAGGTAAAAGGAAAATGCCTTTGAAGGGTTGAGTGGCAATCTCACCAAACCAGGTCTTTTTAGTGCCATAGAATCTCATGGTCTTTAATCCTAACTACCATAATTACCAAACCTGATAAACTGCTCTCAACAGCAAGAATCTACTCATAGTCTGTCTCAGTTAAAGAACTGAGGTATCTGATTGCTAACATCTCCCCATTAGTTCTCAAGATGGAGAATCTACCTTATTTCTTCTTCTGATTTCTCTCTTCATGCAGTCTCTGTGACAGTGCCAAATTATCTTCACAAAGTTCATGATTAAAGTATTAACATTAAATTACACATAGAAGTTACACATAGAAGTGCATTTTGGGAGCTGAAATTCTGTGGTTTTGGACAAAACTGCTTGGATTGTGCCCACTAAGATGTTCAACCAAATGGTGGAAGCATAAAGACTCTAAGGCAAGTCACTCTTGAGAAGAGCTGGCTTCATGGAGGGAGCTGATGGTAGTCTGAGATCTGACAACTGGAGAGGTGAAAGTGCGATGGGTACTTTGAATGGAAACTAAAACTGTACTAATAGAACTAGAACTCTTCCCAGCTTCTGCTCTGCTGATTCAAACTCCTGAGAAAGGGTACATGACAGTTATGATCTGTTATTGTCTTATATTTAAAAAAAAAATCCTGTACACGTTGAAAGTCCTATAGAAAATGCCTGTTCCTTCAGGAGGATTCTAAACCTTCACTATACTTTTGACAGGGTAACATCAACCAATTTCTGTGTGATTTAGATCTGCCTGTTACATAGAATGAATGAGAATAGGCATTTGAACATCAATTTAAAACAGCTAGGGCTTTATACTAGCTATAGTTTGGGTGTTCTTAACCATGAGAGTCATTTGACTTTTTATTGAGCTATTTTTTTCTTTTTAGGGCCTACTTCTCCATCCTACTCATCACGCATCTGCTTCTAGGGGTTTGTGCAGGAAATGATTCAAAACCAAACATTCTCTTGATAATGGCGGATGACCTTGGCATTGGGGATGTAGGTTGTTACGGCAATGATACATTAAGGTAAGAACTACACTTAATAACCATGTCAGTTTTATTTACAGAAGAAAAAAAAACTTGCTTACTGGACAAGAATTATAAATGCTGACATTTGGTTCAAGAAAAAGAGAAATCCGGACCTTATAGGCATGGAACTATGCTTTGTGAAATTTACATTTCGCATCTCTTAGTGTCTTGAGAAAAATCTGGAAATTACCATAGGATTTTATTACTACATGAAATCAGTGTACTGAATGCATACATGTCCAGCTTCCTCTTTCTTTTCGTGTAAGTCTTCATGGGAAAGTGCCTAAACTATCCCCTTGAAACAAACTTTTCACCTTCCATAATTAAAGCATTTATTTCTAAAAATCAGTGTATTAGTACATATGTCTAAATGTATTAAAAGTTCCCTACTAAATACAGTCAATTGTCAGTTACCCATAATGATAAAAGAGCTAGAATGGTGTGAAGAATCCCAAACTGGGTAATCCAAAATCAGTTATATTTGGCATTGCAAAGCATTTTCTTATAGAAATCTATGTTTTGTTTTTTTATTCTGTTGTCTGTTTTTCAAGGAGCGCATTGCCTTCCTAATTCTTTTGGACAACTTAATAAAATTAATTCACATTGCTAGGGCATACAGCAGCTGATGCCAATGGAGAATATTCTGGCAATGCTGAATAATAGAGTTTTAGGGCTGCAAGGGATGTTAAGGATTATGTAATGTACTTTAGCCCCATTAGGTAAGAAAACAGTCCTGGAAGAAGTTGCTTGCTTAGTAGAATGTAAGCTAATTGAGGGGAAGACAACTTCATTTTTGACTGACATTCTATGATTCCATGACTTCTGTATGATAAAGATGGATTTAAAGCTGGAAGGGACCTCTGAGATCCTTTAGTCCAACATTCCTCTTGTGTAGGAAGTAACTAAAAATAATGATAATTGCTGACATTAATAATATTGATTACTCTGCTCTATGACCTCCTTTGAAATAATCACTTTATGAGGTCAGTTACTATAAGTATTATTTTTATTATTATTACTCCATTTTACGTAGTTAGGCAGCTAGGTGGATCAGTGGATAGAATGCCGGGCCGGGTGTGAGGAAGACTGACTCCAAGTCCAACTTCAGACACTTAGCAGCTGAGCAAGTCACTTAACTACTGTTTGTTATATTCCACTGGAGAAGACAATGACAAACCTCTCCGGCATCTTCGCCGAGAAAACCCCAGTTGATGTCGTGAACAATCAAACACAACATCAACAATAATCAACTATAATTTAATCCATTTAAGTGATTTGCCTTAGTCACAGTGTCAGAAATGTAATTTGAGCCCAGGCATCTATCTTTGTGTTCTAGGCCTAGTATAATTCCATTAGACTATACTCCCTCTCAGCCAAGCACCAGGAAGGTTGTGACTGGTCTGAAGTCTCATAGGTAGTAAATGACCAAGGCAAGGAGAGAATGCTCCTATTTACTCCAAATCCAGTGTTCTTTTTCCTGTGCCACACTACCTGATGAACTAAAAGAATCATGTAGTTTCCAGAGAGTAGAAATTAGGTAGAGAAAATCTACCTAAAATCTACCTATTACCGTTAAGAAAATCCTTCATTTTTTTGGTCCTTTTACTAATATGGCTGTTTAAATAAAATGACAGACAATGGAGGAGGAAGGAGCTTTTATTTATTATTAAAGAGGACTTGTGGGAACAGTGATAGAGAAGTGAAAAGAAAAGAAAAATGAGAAGGAAAGAAAAGAAAAAAAAGGAAAGATCATCAAAGAAATATTTGAAAAGTATGTCAAGGAGGGCAGTAGGATCAGAAGATGGAAAGTGGACAGTGTTAGTACTATAATGTTAAATTTTATATACACATACATATATGTCTGTACATACATACATATACATATATGTATATACAAATGCACACAAATATGTATGTATGAATATATGTGTATACAATTTTAAAATATTATGCCATGTATTGAAGATTCTTCTTCTGTCCTTTATAAAAATGTTCGTGTTTGCTTGCTGGTCAAATTCAGATTTTTAAAATGGAAAAATAAAAGAATGCTCATATTGGTGTCACAGGAAGAACACAAGTGAGATTGATTCAATACTCACTTCCTTTAAAATTTGTTCATATTACAAATACTTTCATGCACTGAAATTGGGATGTTTTCCTTAGGACTCCCAATATTGATCACCTTGCAAAAGAAGGAATAAAACTTACACAGCATTTAGCTGCTGCTCCTTTGTGTACTCCCAGCAGAGCTGCTTTCCTGACTGGTAGACATGCTTTCAGATCAGGTCAGTACCCTGATGGTAATTAAGAATTGCATGAAGTCTGAATTTTTATATCTTTTGGATGTATTTTATCAATATACAGATGCACTAGGAGTAGTTTAGTAAAAGGGGAAATACATGGAGGATAAAAGTAATGTACATGTATAGTTTTTATTCACAGAGCTTGCTGATAATTCATTGTTGTATTTGAAGTTTTTTAATTGACAGTAATATCAACATATGTTTAAGATGTTTTTAGAGAACCAAATGTCCATTTAGAGAACCAAATTTCTACCTACTAAGGCGGTGAGCATTAATTCCATTTTACCATCACAATGTGGAGATGACTTTGGTTTTCAGAGGCAGTACTAGAGGATTTTTAGTTTTCATGGGTTTTACTGAACTTGAAAGGATTGAAGTACAGGATTCTTGAAGGATGTTATGTCTAGACCAACAAAAATTAGAGCTAAAATTGGAGAGACTCATTATTAGTTGGGTGAATTGTAACAAATCCTTTGGCATTAGTAACTCTCTAAGACAGTGTTTATATAAATAGGGTGATCTCTTGATCCCAAAGTAATTGTGGACTGATACTTCAGTTATATAGTCAACTAATCAGAGGGTAGGAGGATAGGTTGGTTGCATCCTGAGAACTATATTTGAACTTGACCCAATGTGCCTTTCATTCCTGCCGGTTTCCTTCACATCTAGGCATAAGTCTCTTAGAAAAATTATGACCTAACTTTTAGCTGCAGCAGTAAATACAGGTACCATTAGGAAAATCTGATGCCCCTACCCAGTAGACCTACCTTTCTGTCTTCTGGAGCAGAGGAGTCAAACTCACCGCCTGCAAGTGACAGACTAAACTTCCAAGCCCAACCTGAACAGAATGAAAATTGTCAAGAATATTTGACAAAACAAATAAAAATACAAAGTAAGAATGTTCATTTGTGGGTTTCTAAGTTTATATGCAGCTGCAGGAATGCATTTGTGTGGGTGTGAATGTGATACCAATACCCTAGAATCTTACGTGGTGGCTTTGGCAAATGTCCCTCTGAGAGGAGTCTCTGTATTCTAGGCAGAGACCGAGGAGAAAGCTAAAAGGCCCATCCCCTTTTATTTTACATGGAACAGAATGAATCTTTTCAGAATGTTCAAGGCATGGATGGATCTCATTGTATTATTTCCCCCCCCCCCCAAAAAAAACCTACCCATCTTTCAAACTTCCCTATTTTTGGGCAGGGCACCACCATTTTTCTAGTTCACAATCTTGTTGTCATTTTTGACGTATCCTTTTCCTTATCCTACATATCCAATCAACTGTTAAATCTTGCCATTTCAAATTCCAAAATAATGATAGCTAACATTTATGTAGCATTTACTACCTGTCAGGCACTGCCTTAAGCATCTTACAGCCATCTCATTTAATGCTCACAACAACCCTGGGGAGTAAGATTATTTTATAGAAGAGGAAGGAAATGGAGCAAACAAAGATTCAGTGGATTGCCCAGGGTTATGCAGCTAGCAAATATGTGAAGGCAGATTTGAACTCAGGTCTTCTTGATTCCAGGCCCTTTGCTTTATCCATCTTTCTTTATCCATCCAGCCACCTAGCTGCTTAAACCTAGCTCTTTCTATCTAATCACCACGTGTCCATGATCATGATTCACCGTCTGATTTCCTTCTACGCAGGCTATTGAAATAACCTAATTGGTCTTTCCACCTTGTTTCTCCCTTATCCTTTCCATTATCCGCAACTATGCTGAATTTTTTTTTCCCCAAAAGCCCAGGTCTGACCATGCCATTTCCCTACTCAGTCAACTCTAGTGGTTCCTTATTATTTCTACAGTCAATTATTGGCTTATTTTTTTCTCTTCTATTTGTTATTCCTATTATTATTATGTTCATATATTTGATTAAATTCTATAGCAAATATACACATGAGGGTTGACATGACATGTGGGAGAGATGAGATGGTCGTGAATCCAGAAAGAATTGGATTTGAATTTCATCTCATACCTATTTTCCTAAACTAATTAAATCATAGACCCTCTGCCTGTCCCTTCATATATGGATGTTTAGAGTGTGTAACCAAATTATTATTTTTTTTTTGCCAGGGGGGCAAATTAAAAGAAAAATTGAAACCATTACAGTAAAAGCATCAAATAAATTGTAGTGGTGCTGCAATCTGGATAAATTCTTGAAAAAGAAAGAATAAAGAAAGGGGGGGGGAAAGGAAGGGAAGGGAAGGGAAGGAAGGAAGGAAGGAAGGAAGGAAGGAAGGATGACACTAATTTAGGTTGATCTCATTAAAAGAACGTTGATTTTTAAAAATTATTTCCTAGTCTGTTTTCATGTGCATAAGTTGCTTATGAAGAGGGCTATTTTTCCATTTTATTTCCAAGGTTCCTAAGAGTCCTCCATATCTTTGTGTAAGAATAAGTTAGTCTCCTGTACATGCTTTTGTTGACTAGATTGTGAATTTTGGTTAATGATTTCATCTTCCTCATCTAAACTTTCAATAGTAAAAGTGTCAACCATGGCCTGAGGTCTTCATCAGACAGCAACATTCTCCAGTGAAGCCCCAACAGATTAAAATACAATTGGAAAATATTTAATAAAATAAATTAAAAGTACAGTAGAACATGGGTAATGCTAATATATGGTTTTCTAAGTCAACATGCAACCTGCAAAGGTCCTTATATTGTGTTTAGTGGCCTATATTTTTAATTGAGGTTGACACCATTGTCCAAAGTAAAGAAAAGCTGAGACTACTTTTGCAATTTTGCAAATTGTAATATTGCTGTAATTTGTAATATCATAATTTTTAGGATAACCTTGCTTTATTTTTTATTTAGAATTAAAAATAACTAAAGAAAAATACAAGAGGGAAAATCATTTTCTCTTTAATATATCATAGGAATGGATGCCACTAATGGATATCGTGCACTTCAGTGGAATGGAGGTTCAGGAGGACTTCCTGGAAATGAAACAACTTTTGCAAAAATACTACAGCAGCAAGGATATACGACCGCACTTATAGGTACATATAAGAATGTATTATTTGAATTATATTAGCACTAGAATTGCTTGATTTTTGGAGAACTTCATTATTTCAAAGAACAAACTAAAACTAATCATTATCCCCTATAAAATCAAAAGTGTTTCTGAGTCTTGTTAGGTAATTCATAATTATGTTATATTTTTAGGAGAATCAGTCTTTTCATTCTGAATTCCTAGGCAATGAATACTTTCTTTATTCTGTCCATGCACATTTCACTTCTCTTACTGGCCAAGTTCTAAAATAGTTTACTCTTATTAACTTAAAGAGTTTTTCAGAAGTTATACTTTCACCCATACTTTGACCCTCTTGGATTCAGAAATTACAGGTTGGCATTTTCTCATTCTATTTAAGTTGTTTCAAGTTACTAAAACATTTTATTTCATGACATGCAGAAAATGTCAAGTTCTTTTTTCCTGTAAAGTTAAAGCTATGATATCTCATTCTTTATCAACCATAAACATACTTCTGATTTCTCCAATATCTTCATTTTAGTATCAGGACTAAGTAAGGTTGCTATTTATTTTTCCTGGCATTTAAAAAAAAATCAGCATTCATTGTAGGGGACCAAAAAAAGTCTGATCCAGAATTCAGATGGTTCTGTACGGCCAGCTCTGGATCTGGCCAGTGATGCAGTTACCTGATGGAACTTTCCTGGTAAATCTGAGATCCAGGGCAAGCTCTGTTCTGGGATCCTGGCCAGAGAATGTTCAAGGTCTGCTGGACATCTCCCTCCTAAACTAGCAACATTGAGGTAACTGGCAATAGTGGAACATCCGTCCCCCTCACTTGTACCCTGATAACCAAGACAGAGATATGGGCAGTCACGTATGAGGCGAATAGGTACTAGGGCACCGGGCAGTGTCCCAAGAAAGTGGCTCATGATGACTGTGCAGTTTTTCACTATATATTGGCCCCTCAGATGAATGAAATTGGCTCAATTTCTACTGGCTCACCTGGACCATGGATTCACGTTCATGCTCTCATGTTTTGGTTGGTGCTGCGAATGCAGGCCATAATTCACTCTTTATATTCTTATCTCCAAGTAATGAACAGTTCTTTCACTTAAAAGTCTAAGGAGGGAGAGAAAGCAAAAGGCTAGACCATCAAGCAACTTAGAGTAATTCTTTACTTAACCAGAATTATAAAAAAAAAATATTTGTTTATTTTATTTTAAAATGTTCTAGATTTCCTCCTGTATTCCTTCTCCTCCCCCTCTTGAAAATTCATCCCTCATAAGAAAAAAGAAAAGATCAAACACTTCAACAAAACTGATCAATATATTTTTTTAAAATGACACTATCTCTGTAAATGTGTGGAAGGAAAAGGTGTTGTCTCATGTTTCTTTCAGGCCAAGTTTTATAATTTTGCAACATTTTTAAAATTGTGTTGTTTCACCATAATTAATTAATTAAGTAATTTTGTTCTGTGATTATTCCTACTCTTCCTAACCATAGGTTTTTATCATCTTCTTCAAAACATTTTCTGCCCTTGTGGCCCCCACAGGTCTCAGAGGAGAGCCCAGAAAGAAACTGAGGAAATTTGTGTGATATAGGAGAGGAAAAAGCTTAGGGAAAAGAGCAAATCAGTACTTCACTCTGTCAACGTATTCAAGAAGAGATCTTTGTTACAACTTTTACTGAACAAATAAAAAATTGCATATTTTTTTTCTTAAGATCTTATGGTTCCATGTTTAATCTCATGATACCAAATGTATTTATCACTGACAGATTTAAGCTTGACAAAATTCTCCTATCAATCGTGTATACATCTTAAATTATTTTTTATTATTATGTTTTCCTTTTTAAAATAAACTATTGAATTGTAATTGCAGAGATACTTTGAGAGATTAGTTGACACTATAAAATATAAATTAAAGATATTTTAATTATTTCCTTTTGTTTCCAGGAAAATGGCACCAAGGAGTGAACTGTGAATTCCGAATTGATCATTGCCACCATCCATTAAGCCATGGATTTGATTATTTTTATGGCATGCCCTTCACACTTATAAATGATTGTCAAATAAACAAACCCCCAGAAGTAGATGCTGCCTTTAGAGCTAAACTTTGGGTTTACACCGAGGTAATTGTCCTTGGGCTGCTAACACTTATCTCTGGCAAACTTGCTGGCTTAATCTCCATATCCTGGAAAATACTGATATGCCTGATTACCTTTAGTTTTCTATTTTTCATTTCCTGGTACTCTAGTTTTGGATTTATAAGGTATTGGAACTGTATCCTGATGAGAAACTATGAAATTACCGAACAGCCAATGGTTTTAGAAAGAACAGCAACTCTTATGCTAAAGGAAGCGATTTCATTTATTGCCAGGTAATCTAAATGCTATTTTTTTTTAAAGATGTTCAGGAGCTTCTTGGAGTCTTAAATCTTCTCATACATTAGTCTTGAGTAGCTTTTTCTTAAAAACAAATAGGCTGTGATGAATTCATCAGAGAAATCCATAATAAAGATATCAATGGACGTGGAAACCAATTCTAATTTTTCATGTTAGTTTCTATTGACAGAAAGAATATACTCTATAAATCTCTTATCATACCTTTCTAAAACTTATCAATATCATTTTGTTCATTTAGAAACAAACACAGACCATTCCTCCTCTTCTTTTCTTTGCTGCATGTCCATATTCCCCTTGTTACCACAAAAGACTTCCTTGGGAAAAGCAAACATGGCTTATATGGAGACAATGTAGAAGAGATGGACTGGATGGTTGGTAAGTGAAATGTATGATTTTTTTCTTTCATGTTATCTTGAATATTGAATGTAACCCTTAAAAACATGTTTCATTGATATACAAGTAATAACTTTTGTCTTCTACCTTAAGAAGTAACAAAGATATGTCTGTATATGTATACATAGAGGGCACAGGATGAGTTGAATATGAAGAGATGACATCTAAAAAATAAAATTAAGAGGCGAGAAAGGAACATATTGGGAGAAAGAGAAAGGGAGAAATAAAATAGGGTAAATTATCTTACATAAAAGAGACAAGAGGATGGGAATGGATGGAAGCTCAGGGAGGTGAAAGGGAATGACCTAACCTTACTTTCATTGGATTTGGCTTAAGGAGGGAATGACATATACACTCAACTGGGTATCTTACCCTACAGGAAAGTAGGGGGGAAGGGGATAAGAAGGGAGAATGATAGAAGGGAGGGCAGATTGGGGGACAATAGTTAGAAGCAAACACTTTTGAAAAGGGACAGAGTCAAAGAAGAAAATAGAATAAATGGAGGGCAGGATAGGATGGAGGGAAATATAGTCTTTTACAATATAACTACTATGGAAATGTTTTGCATAACTATACATGTACAGCCTATATTGAATTGTTTGTCTTCCCAGTGGGGCTGGGCGAGGAGGAAAGAAGAGAGAGAATCTGGAACTCAAAGTTTTAAAAACAAATGTTAAAAATGCAACCAGGAAATAAGATATACAGGCAATGGGGTATAGAAATCCATCTTGCACTACAAGAAAGTAAGGGGGTCATGGGGGAGGATACAAGAGAGAACAGATTGGCGAAGGGGTATTCAGCAGGCTCAGTATCTTGCATGGGAGGTAGGGGAGAAACGGAAAAAAAATTTTAACTCAAAATCTTATGGAAATGAATGTTGAAAATTAATAAATAAATTATTTTTTTAAAAACATTAAAAAAAGACCAAAGTGAAAAAAGTAGCAGAGATTAAGATGTGTGATTTTTAAAATACTGATGTCTTTTGTTTTCACATCAACTTCATAATAAAGTCTTACACTCTCCCTTACCCAGAGAGCTATCCCTACTAATAATTATTACAATAACAATAATAACTATGAAGGAAAAAGCAATTCAATGAAATTGAAATTGAATTGACCCAATCAGTGAGGAAATTCAGTGTTCCGCACAAATAGTCTCTAAGCTGTACAGAGGAAGAGAGATGTATTATCTCATTTCTTTTCCAGGGACAAGCTTGGTCATACAACTATATAACAAAATATTTTGTTTTCTTTTGCTTTGATTTTCATTTAGTGTTGTAGTTAAGATGCTGAAATATATGCAAATGGCATATATATGTGTGTGCATATGTGTGTATCTATCTATCTATCTGATACACATGTATATCGTAAATACATACAGGATATAAGCAGGAATAGGAAAACTATATATACTTACATATAAGGCTCTCCTATTTCTGCTTATTTGTAATATTATATATATTTATGTATATATAAATATAATGAGTATAATATCTATATAGAGAGATATAACATTTCTATTTCTGCTTACTTCCCTTTGTATCAGTTCATCTCTGTCATCCCATATTTCTCTGAATTCTTCTGGTGTTTCTTATAGCATAATAATATTCTGTCATATTATTGTACCATCTTTTTAAAACTTAACTTATTTATTTATTTTCTTGTTTGCATCACTCATTTCCACAAGATTTTGAGTTACAAATTTTCTCCCCAACTTTCCCCTACCCACCACTTCAAAACAGCCATCCCACTGTATAACCCCTCCCCCAATCTGCTCACTTCTATGTCCTCCCCCTCACCCCTCTGACTTTTTGATAGGCCAGGATGGTCTCCCTACCCCAGTGCCTGTATATCTTTAATTCCCAGTTGCATATAGTTAATAATAATAATAATTATTATTATTATATATAGATACATATATTTTAACATTTGTACCATTTGTTTAACCCTTACCTAACCAGTGGGCATCTCCTTTCTTTCTAGTTCTCTGGTACTAAAAAAAGGTTACTATAAATATTTTGGTGTATATCGAACTTTGCTTTGTCTTAGACCTTTTTTGAGGCATATGCTTAGTAATGGGATCTCTGGGTCAAAAGTTATACATATTTCACTCAGTTTCTTAGCATAATTACAAATTCTTTTCAAGAATAAATGTTAATTTTATTATTTTAATTAAAAAGTAATTGATTTCATTATTTTCAAGAATGGCTTGCCTGTTTTCTTCTGAAAGCCCTACAATTTTGATTATTCCATTTTTTTCTTCTATGTCAATTTCCTGGGTATGAAATAAAACTACAGAGATATTTTGAATGGCATTTCTCTTATACAGGACCCCAAAAGTTTTAATTCAGTTCTAAGTTGTTATAATATATGAAGACTTTTGAGACATACCATATGAATGATTTGGCATCTTTCATATGATTGTTTTGATCATAGGAATTCCATCCTTTAAGAATTGTTCATATCTTTTGACCACTTATCCATTTGGGAATAACTCTTACTCTTAGTATTTATACTAGTCCCTGGTGTGTGCTGGATATCAAAACTTTATCAGAGATAATTATTAAATGCAAAAATTTTCCCACAAACTCAATGTTTTCTAATTTTATTCACAAAATATTTCCATTTAATTTATTTTTGTCTTATATGGTTATCTTACTGACAACCAAAACTGTGAAAGGAGCTTTATCTGGATCTCTTCTGGGATAGCTATCAAAGACAGAAAACTATAGAAAACTTAGCTTAGAAAGCTGTCTACATCTTCTTTGTCCAAAATATTTATTCAAACAAAGCTACCCCTTTCCTTTCTCTTGCTACCAGACTGACTCTTGCAGTAGTTTGTACAACTGTCTATTATTATACCACATTATTTGAAAATGTATTTTGGTTTTATCTGTGAATTCTCTGAATATCTCTTCAGCTGCTCTGCTTGGGGTCACCTTGCTTCAGTTCACCCTACACCAACTCCTTGGGTGTAATAGTGGTAGCCATTGTATAAAAATAAACCAACTTCAAATTACTCGTTTATCATTGGGACATGTCAGTTTATTGATTTGATTAAATTTGATCATTGATAAAAATATGCCCAGACAACAAGTTAATTATTTAAAACCACTAATAAAATTCATGCATATAAGAATAGTGAAAGTTAATCTCTTTAGATATTTAACAATCTACTTTGATTCACTGGGATGTATATTAATTTGTGCACTATGTCAAGTAGCCTTAGTTATTTTATTTTATTTTATTTTTAAATTTAGTTTTTATTTGTTTTCTTGTTTACATTATTCATTTTCATTACATTTTTTGAATTACACATTTTCTCCCCGTCTTGCTCTTGCCCCAAAACCATAACAGCAATCCCACTGTAAAGCCCCTCCCCTGCTCTGCTCTCCTATTTTCTG
>JAQQSW010004103.1:0-14525 GCA_028646575.1 Pseudocheirus occidentalis
TTGACCCACTGTCCAATTACAAAGTAACAAGGTGTGGCCACTCCCAAAAAACAAGCCTCTCTCCACGGGTTCCATGTGACCACCAAATCAGGGAACATTCTCAGAGCCACTTAAGCAAAGGGGCTAGGGGCAGGAAAGAGCTTCAAATCCCCATTACACCATACCACAAGGTTATCTGTCCACAGTAAACAGTTAATGATTGTTCATTCTGTTGCATTGGATTGGATTGAATTGGACTGCTTAATGTTGAAAAGGGTCTGGAACCCTTCCCCAAAGATAAGAGTCTATGAGAATGGAATAACCAAGCCAATCTTCTAAAATAAAATCAGAGAAGTTTAGAGGTTGGAGGGATCTCTAAAATAATCTAGTTCAATTCCCTCATTTTACATTAAAATGATAAATAATAATATTTATATATAATTTTACAGTTTGCAAAATAGGTTTTGAAATGAAAGTATCATTTCACTTGATCCTCACAACCCTGGGAAGTAGATGCTAATATTATGTACATTTTACAGATGAGGGAACTGAGGGAATCAGAGGTTAAATGACTTGCCCAGGGTCACAAAAATAAGGTATCCAAGGCTAAATTTAAATTCATGTCTTTCTGACTCTATGTCTAGCACTCCACCCACTATTCAATGTCTATGTGCCTGACTGCAGATGAGGTGAAGATAATCTAGAAAGAAGGAAGTCACACAGCTAGTGGCAAAGCCTCCTTCAGAAACCAGGTCTGGACTCTAATAAATGACAATATTTACATAATCTCCATTGTTCTTTTATTTTCCCCTAAAATCAATGAGATTATCTGAGTTTCTGGGTCCAGACTTACTAACAATCTTATCTAAGAAAGAAAAAGTTCTAAGTGAAGAATCCAGCTCTGTGTCTGTGTGTGTGTGTGTGTGTGTGAGAGAGAGAGACAGAAAGACAGGGAGACAGAGAGAGAGAGACAGAGACTGAGACAGAGACAGAGACAGACAAAGATAATTAACAAGGATTTGTTAAACTCTTACTATGTGTCAGGCAAAAACAGTCCCTCTGCTGGAGGAGCTCACAATCTATTTAGGGACAATCACAGAGAGATAAGAGATAAAGCATAAAGTAGTTTCTAGGGTGATTTTTTAAAATGACAGTTACAATTAGGGTTTTCTTTCTTTTGAAGCTTCAGATTTGAGTTTTAAGAGTATGTGGTCCAGGAGAAAAGTCTAGAATGGGGAAGATGTTAATTTTGTCATATTTAGAGCAGGTCAGATCATCTCTGAGATACTGTGTTCAGTTGTGCATGGCATATGCATACATTTTAGAAAGAATATTAAAAAAAAAAACACCTGAAACCTGTTGAGAGAAAAGTGACCAGATCTCAAGACTAAATCAAAAGAGTTTGTTGAAGAAATTGGGCATTTTCAGCTTGGAAAAGAGAATATTAAAGAGAAATATGATAGCTATCTTCAGATATTTGAAGGGCTGTCATGTGGTCAAGTGATTAGACTTGTTCTACTTGGTCCTTTAGAATGGAAATTAGAGGGAGACAGATTTTGGCTCAATATGAGAAAACAATTTCCTAAATGTGAGGTTTCCAAAAGTGAAATACTTAATCTAAGGAGTTAGTGGATTCTCCTTCAGTCATCAGCTTTAATTAGAGCAAGTATTAGTAAAGATCCATGACCTTTTTTTTTTTAGCAACAGCAACAACAACAAGTTTATCAATATTTCAATATGTTGGTTTCCTTTGCACTTCATTTTAAGCATTCAAAAAAAAACATTAAAAGGGTTTCATCAAACTGCCAATGAAGTCAATGACACAAAAAGGTCAAGGGTCCTAAGTTATAAACTGAATGATCCCTTGTTATAGATAGTATAAAGGTGATTTCTCCTTCACATAAGACTTAGATTAGATGAATTCTGAGATCCCTCCCAACTCTGAGAGTGTGAATCTTTGACAAGATATCTGTTGCTGCTCAAACTTTCTGCTCCAGTGCCTTCCCACAGCAAGCAATTTGCAGGTCATACAAAGCAAACAAATAAAAAACCCTAATAATTGTCACACCTCTTTAAAAAAAAAAAACAAACACTGTACTCCTCAGACTGAGCAACCACCTTATTCATCAGATATGGCTCTAAATGACTTTTGGCTGTTCAGAGAATCATGCATCTTCAATGAATAGTCTTGTCAACACTTAGGTTATAGTCTCAAGATAATGGTTTGCAGACTGTGATTGTTGTTAGGTTGTTTCTGACTCTTCACAACCCCATTTAGGGTTTTCTGGGAAGAGATACTGGAGTGGTTTGTCATTTCCTTCTCTAGTTCACTTTACAGACGAGGAAATTGAGGCAAACTTGGGTAAGACTTCTCCAGGGTAACACAGATAGTAAGTATCTGAGGTCCAGTTTGAACTCAGGAAGATAAGTCTTCCTGATTCCAAGCTTAATACTCTATCCACCACAGCACCTAGCTGCCTGCAGATTGTGAAGACAATTTTAAATATGCTTTCCAGACTGCTTTAATTAATGGAAACGTTTATACAGAACTTACTTCATGCTAGGCATTGTGCTAAGTGCTTTACAATTATTATCTCATTTTATCTTTAAAACAACCCAGGGAGGTAGATGCTAGTAAAATCTACATTTTAGAGATGAAAAAACAGAGGCAAACAGGTTTAAATGACTTGCCCCAGGTCACATAGCCCATGTGAGGCCAGATTTAAACTCAGGTCTTTCTGACTCCAGCTCCAGCACTCTTCAATGGGTCACCTAGCTGCCATATACAGCATGTAATAAATAATTGTTGAAATTGATTTGTATAGCTAAATTCTGCTATTTGTTAAAAATCAAATCAAATCCATATCTACTGTGTAACAGTGTATAGTCCTCATCATAATGGGAACAAACTATTCAGTTTTAGCTCCTTCATAACTGAGATCTTGATTCCAGAAGGAATCCAAGTAAGTTCCAAACTCCCTATTTCACTTAAAAATCTTCCCACCATTACTACTCCCCTAACTTTCTCCTGCTTTATAAATAAGGAACAACAACAACAACAAAAATGTATGACCTTTGCTGGATTCCTCTGGTTTTTGTCTTACTTTAGTAAGAATTTGACTCCTGAGTTAAGGAAGTTAAACCCACAAGGTAAATTATCTTCATCAAGAAGAGCACAATTAAAAGATTTTGATGAAATGAGTATTCTATTCCTAAATCCAGTGTTTTGTAGACAATTAAACCTACAATTGCATAGGAAAAGAGACTTGTCAACATTGTCTTTGGGACAAAGACAGTCTTTCGCACTAACCCCATACTTTTTCCATGAAACAAAAGCCTATCTTTTGATTCCAGTATTCTTCTGCTGATACCCCTTGGCTGAATCACTTCAGTATCCAAACAGCTGAGGTGGAATATCACACAAAGGAAAACAGAGAGGTTCATAATGGGTGTGAGCAGGTCCTAGCACATCATAAACAAGGAAGTGTGAAGAAGAAGCAGGGTAAACAATGTCTTTAAGTAAACATCCCATCAGAGAGAAAGAGAAAATAGACTGGTCAAAAGCTAACCAATGAGCACTCTGAAGTCTATAATATGAATAAAAATAGTATTTATATAGTCTGTTAAGGGGTCTGGAGAGTTCTTTACAGATGTCTCATTTTACCCTCACCACAACCCTGGGAGGTACAGGATAATCTTCATTTTACAGAAAAGGAATCTGAGGAAGAGATAGGTCAAGAGAAAGTGTTATAATCATAAAAAATAGAAATATTCCTAATACATTGAGAAGGTCCTTGTGGAAAACCGATGAGGGCCCTGAAGAGACATGACAAAGGAGAGGTAGGCTTGGATAGGTTGTGAACTACCTCATTGGAAGGAAAGCCCACAGCAATGAGATCACAGATCAATTGTATATTGAAGTATACTATCACAGTTTTATAACGATTCTTCTTTCTTCCCATGAGAGTGATGGATGATGATTTCATTATAGCACCTCTATATTTGAGGCATTCTTTTAAAAAAGACTCAGTCAGATATCAGGTTAATCATTTAAGGTATTCCTTAGGCATCCCACACTATAAATCTGCAAGTCAAGCCTTACACATACATAAAAGATTTCCCCAAAGATTTCCGTTACTACGTGTTTTGGAATTAAAGACTAGGTAGCATAACCCAATGTGTGCTCCCTGAAGCTCCAAGATTCAGTTTTTGAGTGTGACAAGTCCTAGATCTTTCTAACAAGAAAAAAAAATGAGACACAATCCTGAAATGGTTATTTTTTATGAACATTGTCCATTATATGGACATGTAGAGTTTCTGAACACAAGCCTGCTAAAGACCTCACCCCATCCCAGACTCCGGCCTCTGCAACAAGACTTACAAATGTAAAAATTGTATTACTAAATTATATTGCCCATTGTCCAGACTGCTACTGCTCAGAAATCTGAGTCTTTTGCAGTGGCAAGAAGGGACATGTTTGGAAAGCAGATGATAATATTTCTCCCTTCTAATATAAAAGTTTATGGAAATCCATCCCACCTCAAAAAATTCAGTATAAACCTTTTGTACATCCACCTATGGCTGAGAAGAGTGACTTAACAACCCGTATATAAGTCCTGAATAGACAAATGAAACCAGACAGTTAGGGGTGTGTTTGTGTATGTGTGTATGTGTAGGTGTGTGTATATGTGTTACACAGAGACAGAAAGAGAAAATGAAAAGATAGTGTAGTATAGTCACTGGAAAGGGTGGGAAACCTGTGGTCTTGAGGCCTTTTTTGACTGGGTCCAAGTTTTACAGAACAAATCCTTTTAAGTAGATTTGTTCTATGAAGTTTGCACTCAGTCAAAGGACCTCACTTGAGGACCTAGAGGGCCACATGTAGCCTTGAGGCCTGATAATGCAAGCAATGTGTGTAAATATTATTATAACTCATTAAGCTTAATGTATGCAAATATTGTTGCTACTCTGTTAAATCTTGTTTTCCTAGAAACAGAAACTGCAAAGGGCTTGGAGTGGACCAGTGACCATGGGCTGAGAAAGAGAACTAGAGCAGGCTGCTCCCTGCAGGTGAATCAAGGCAAGAGTGGGTAAATCCAGGCTGGGAGAGCTGCCTACCTGTGAATCCAGGCAAGAGCTGTCAAGAGTCCATCTCATGAAAGAGGAGCCAGGGAGTTTGGAAGTAAGGCTACAGTTAAGATTAAAGAGGAATTTACTTGGGTACTCTTTATTGACTGATGAGATTGTGACTTATTGTGACCTAGGGGTGGTTGTACTTTCTGCTCATCCTTAAGGATGATTGGAAGCCAGTCTCAAGTCAGGATGGAAGAAGACTTTACTTGGGTTCTCTATGTTGATTGAGGAGATTGTGACCTACCGAATGATATGTTTTGTTTAAGACTATGTGGCCACTTCAGTGATAATTTGCCATGTTAAATTGTTGTGAATATTGTGCTTTAGTTTCTTGAATGTTTTGCTTTAGTTTATCGCTAAATAAATAGTTTGCTATACTATGCCATTAGATCTTTAAAGTTATTCACAGCAGCAGATTTTAGGAGAGCTGCTCATGACTGGCTTTACAAGACCACAGGTTCCCTACCCCTGTCAGAGAAGAACATTGGATTTGTAGAAATTCTGTGGTCAGATCCAGGTTCTGCCACCCATTGCTACCACTAATAATAATCATGGGTTTAGTCTAGAGTTCTAGAATTAGAAGGGACCCCAGAGACCTCAAGCCCAACCCTCTCATTTTAAATATGAGCAGACTGAGGCCTAGTGATGTTAAGTGACTTGCCCAAAGTCATACATGTGGGCAAGTAGCAGAGAAGGGAATCTAAACTCGGGTGCCAGGACTCCAAATTTGCACAGTAACATTGCATGTCATTCACAGAGGATGTTCAAATCTCATTTGAATCTCCTAATAGCCCTTATAAGGTAGATATTACAGATTGAGATACCAATTTTACAGATGAAGAAATGGAGGTTTAGAATGGTGGAGCAGTATCCCATGGGTCACAAAGTTAACAGGCATTGGGTGGAATATTAACCTAGGATTTTTGAAATCCAAGACCAACATCAGATCTACTAGATTTCTGAGACTTTCCACCATTGTTTACTATTTGTTTGACTTTAGGCAAGGCCCAGGGGATGGAAGAGGCACAGCTAGATAATAATTCCAAGAAAAGACAAGAGTTTTAGTGGATGGTAAGGTCAGTGTGCACCAGTAGAAGGTCAACAAAGTTAACACTGTAATAGTTAATAGTAAGAAAAGCTCTAGTCAGGCCATGTCTGGAGTGGTTTACTGTGTTCTGGGTACCACATATCAGAAAAGACATTTAAAAAGTAGAGTATGTTCAGAAGAGAATGAGAAAATGATAAGAGGACTGGAGGACGATCACAGGGAACGGTTGAAAGAACTATAAATGATTAGCCTTAAAGGGAAAAAGAAACAAGGAACACCAATGAGAAATCCATTCACAAGTCCATGTTAGCAGAGATGAGAGCCAACACAAGGATGGTAAAGAAAGAGATTTCTGCCATTAAATTTATCATTCTCAACTATCACATTGATAATGCACCTATCACACCATGTCTATTAAGAAATATGTGCTGTTTCCAGAATCAGTAAACACACAGGAAACATTCAGACATGGCTAAATGTGCAGTTATTACATCTTTTCTCCTTCACTGGCTTTGCTTAGTAACTGAATAATACTGATCCTCACAGTATCATGAGAAGAATGATCTTTTTTTTCAGGCAACATACACATGCATGTGAATGCATGCATGCATATGCACACAGACACAGAATGTGGTGTGATTAAAAAGCGTGCCGGACTTGGGGGCAGTAGAGATCTGGATTTGAATCCCACCTAAGACACAATGACTATGTGACCTTGGGTAAGTCAATCTCCCAAACCACCATCATCAAAATAGAAATAATAAAATCTCTAGCTCCTCCCAAAATTGTTATAATGTCCATGTGTGATATGTATAGTACTTTGTCAACCTTAAAGTGCTAATAGACAGTATTGTTGTTATACATACACACACACACACAGAGTCACGATCTTGGATCATTAAATATACATCCCATTATGTGACAATGTGCTAAGCTACATAGGTTTTAAAGTTTAAAAGGAGAGTTAGGAAACATATTCAAAAAGTATCTTGGATAATGGGGCTTCTCACCATGACCACTGCCAACACCACTCATGGCTGCCCGTGCTATGCCAGTTTAAAAAAATAGCCTTTGGGCTTTGATCATCTCTGCACAGGTTTTTTTTTTTTTTTTTTTCCTTCCTCCTTCATAGGTAGGGATCTTCTTATGCCAAAAGCTATCATTTCTACCCGGGAGCAGATAGACTTTTCAACCACATGTTCTCAGGTTGAGTTATTAATTTAGCCCCTAAATTTCAATTTCAAACAGCCTGAGGTCAGCCTCCCTGGTCGCCAGAGCTCTCATCATTCCCCAAGCCCCTGAACCTCTGAATAACCTTCACTAGTCTCATTAACAGTTTTGCATACGTATTAACTTCACCCATGCAGGATAAAATGTTGGTGGGTGCAAATGGACACAGGCAATGCTTGAGATAGGGCTGAAGGGCTCACCTAATACTGCCATCCCCAACAAGATGACAAACTGGTCAGCACAATGTGTGCACTCCAAGATAATTAGTGGGGATGTTCTTTATGGCTGCATAATTGTCAGCAGATCTTATTTTTTAAAAAAGGAAGAAAACCCCTCCATATGACACCATATTTCAGGGTTATTTTTTTAATGAGCTGGTATGTGTGAAAAATTAATCTTGACACATTAAAATGAAATGGCTGCTAAAAGGGAAACCCATTGCTGACTTTTAAAAAATTGTTGATTTGCTTTATTTGTATCGATTGGTTTTTAATTTGTATTCAGCCTAATGTAGGGGAAAGAGAAAAGTAGACTGAGGCTTCCAACAGGCTCCATAACTGCAAATGTGAAAAGTTAAGTCCCATTGTGTGAGTTACATCTCATGCTACAGTTTCATCACAGCAGGGTTTTATGCACCCACTGATTAAAAATCCCCAAATCCCTTCTTTGCAAAGAACAATAATCCTACTGTGGTTTTATAATTTCCATGCTTTACTTTCTTTGCAAATGTGTAAAACTACATGAAAAAGATATGCAGGAAATTCGTCTGATTCTTATATTTTGTATTTATTCTATCCATTCAAGTTCAATCCAACAAAGATATATTAGGTCCCCTGGGCATTGGGAATCCAAAGGCGAAGCAAAAAGTACACTCTTCCCTCAAACAGCTTACATTTTACCAGGAGATACAACATGCATACAGCTAAGAACATATCTGATCATTTGAGGGGAAGAGATATTTACTAGTAGGAGTAATAGAATTTAAGATTTGGATTGGCCATCTCATGCAGCTTATGCCCAAAAGCAATTCCCAACTAACAATAATCATCCAGCCTCTCCTTGAAGCTCTACAATGAGAGGGGAAACTGTCAGCTCCTAAAGAAGCACATTCCATTTCCGGAGAGCTCTAGCTGTTAGGTAGCAAGGTGGTGCAGTGGAAAGAGTGCTGGGATTCAGGAAGACTCATATTCCTGAGTTCAAATCTAGCCTCAGACACTTATTAGCTATATGACCCTGGGCATGTTGTCATTTAACCCCATTTGCATCAATTTCCTCATCTGTAAAATGAGCTGGAGAAGGAAATAGTAAAACACTCTAGTATCTCTGCCAAGAAAATCCTAAGTAATTCCACATAGAGTTGGACATCACAACTCAACAACAGCAAGTTATTAGGCAGGATTTTGGGGGGGGCGTCGAGGTGGGGTAAGGAAATGCTTTTTATTAGTTAGGGGAAGTCCTAGGATAATTGAAACATTATATTCACATCCTCAGTCAATCAATGAGTGTCTATGAATTGCCTATGTACCAGGCACTGGGCTAAACCTTGGACACCCAAAGAAAGTTTCACTTCTCAAGGAGCTTGGATTTTAATGGATGAGATATTATGCCCATAAATAAGCATATACATAATACGTTTTTTTAAAATGAGAACGTTTGTTTGGCACAGGAGGATACTGGCAAGTTGGTGAGAGCAGAAAAGGCTTTATGTAGAAGGTACCTCTTGAGCCAAGTCTTGAAGGAAACCAGGCATTTTAAGAGGTTTAGAAGAAGAGTGAGCATAGTCTAGACATAGGGTTCAGTCAGTTCAAAAGCACATAAACGGGAGACAGAATACCACGTGTGAGGAATAGAAGGATAAAGCATGTGGAGTGGATTAAGAAGAGTAAGAAATGGTGAGTAGGAGGAGAATCAGAAAAGGGTAGTATCGTGAAAACCCAGAGAAAAGAGAGTCTGCAGGAATATGTGGTCGTCATCAGTAAAGGTACTCAAGAATCTGAGAGTCTGGGGTGTTCTCTAGAATGTTGGTTGAGTCCATTCTCCCTGATGGATTATGTCCATGACACTTTTCATAAAACCCTAGATCTGGAAAAGTTTCTTCACAGATGTCTATAGGAAAGTGCATAATCAAAACCAAAACAATTCCAGAGTTTTATTCCCCTTATAACCATAAAGTTCTTCCTTGTATCCAATGAAACTATCCTCTCTCTTAATCTAATTCTTTTTCCTCTGGATAGGTGGCTTTGGAAACATTGTCAAGATTTTTTTTTTCATTCAAAACCTTTGTATTCTTAGAGGTTATATTTACAACACAAAAGGCCAGAGCTGGAAGGGACCATAGACATAATCTTATCAAGAAATAGAATTCAGTCAGTTCAGAGTTCTTTGCACCTTATCTCTTAGTTTTCCCTCCTGTATAAACCAACCCAATTTCTTTTTTACTTTCCTAATATGTCTTTCTGGCCCCTGCCTAAATGTCTTTCAATATTTCTTTACTACTTTTTTTTTTCTATGTGCTTTTCTGTTTCTCCCTAGTCCTTCTAAATTATAGTAACTAATACTCTGATAAGGGTTTAACACCTACATGGGGTGATGCAATTATAACATCCAACTCTGTTTTCTTGTTACTTACCTCTAGTTCAACTGGTTTCTAAGTTTCTTTACTACAAAGGCTGTCTCCTGTCTTCAATTTTTCCATACTGTGTGTCAAGAACATAATAATGTAACCTGGGACTCTAACTTCTCATTTACATAAGAATTTCTTCATTGGGTATTGTGTGGGATAAGAGACCCTTACCCAAAATAAAATAAGCAGCGATATCTCCAAGTAGAAACAGGAAGGTTTTTATTTTACAATCCTGCAGGAAGGGGGAGTCTCACCACCAGGAACAGCTTGGTGGGAGAGGCCAAAGTACAAAGGGTAGAGCTCACTTATATATTCCAAAGCCCCTCCCACTTGCTGTCCTTCATTCCCGTTAGTCAAGAACTTAGGCTCACAATGTAACCACAAAAATCCGCTTAAAATGTCAGCAGTCTCAATATAGTCTCAATATGATATGAAAGCAGACAGAAAATGACAGCATCATCAATAGAGCAGAAGATATTTTTTGAATCATTGGGGCCTTGGGTCATGGTGACCTTACCTCATGTAACAAGAAGGCAGAAAATATCTTCTGTTTCATGGGGATTTTGAGTCTGGGGATTTTGCAACATTCCTTCTAAATTTATATTTGTACAGATCAAATGGTGGTCAGTGGAAACAAGTCTGGGACATTTGGACTTGTGGTGAGATATGAAGAGTCTGTACTTTGCCCTCTTACACATGAGTTTTAGCAAAAACTTCTACTTATGACCAGGGAAGTAAGGCAAGGGTCGCAAGCTGCTAGCGCAGGCTGCTAAGTTTTTGGTAACTTACTACAAATCTGTCCAGATTTTAGAATACTACCTGAGAAGTTTCCACCTGTCCCACTTATTATCATGCCTGCATAAGGGAAAAGCTTGGGAGGGATGAAATTCTTCCTCTGGCTCCTAGCTTGGAGAAAGGAGACGTGGTTTCCCGCCCTCTTTAAGAAGAGGAACACTATAGTGAAAAATGGACATGTAGAGAAACCAACACCTTGAGCAAGTACCTTTTTTTTTTCTAGCTTACTACCTTATCTGCAAAATTTCCCCTTGGGGGAGATTGGGAACTATTTGTCACAGTTGAGCTGAGATATCTGGTATATTGTAGAGTATATTCTAACTTGCATAACTTCTTTGATTTCTTTTTGTTATAGACTTCAGATAAATGGATTTATTTGCTTTTTCACTGTGATGGTCTTTATATAACTTGAATTTGGTGGGGAGCAAGTCATACCTTTGGATAGAGTTCTATAAAGGAAATGTAACCTGGAAAAGTAAATAAATATTAAAATTCTTTACACTAGAGTACCAATAATTAGGAGCCAGATAGATGCAATTTTAGTTCAATATCCATCTCTAACAGTTGAAAAGCAGCCAGCTTCATGACTCCACTTTCCTGCTCCCCTCTGGCAAGAATCAAAGTTTTACTTGAAGGGGTTGTGACAAGGTTTAGGTGTATTTGTTCAAATCATGCTCCAACAGTACATATAACCAACATGAGCACCACACCTTAAAACAGAATTATCTAATCAAGGAAACGGAAGTAGGCCATGACAGGCAACATAATGCAGTGGGAAAAGAAGTGAATTTGAATCAGAGGACCTAAGTAGAAACCCAAGCTGTAAAATATTTCATGGATGAACTTGGTCAAATCAGTTCCCATTTCTGGGCATCATCATCATCATCTTGATCAGCAGTAGTATTAAAAGCAATTTGTCCATTGCTTATTTTGCACCAGAAGTTGTTCTAAACACTGGGGAATACCAAGAAAGATAAAACCATAGTTCCTGCCCTCAAAGAGCTCGCAGTCTAACAGGAGAGGTAACATGTAAATAACCACGAACAAACAAGATATTTGTAGGAGAAATGGGAGGTTATCTCAGAGGGCGGGCAATAGCAGAGGAAAGGAAAGATCTCTTGCAGAAAGGGGGATTTGAGTTGATATTTGAGTCTTGAAGGAAGCCCAGGAAATCAAGAGATTTAGTTCCTTTGTTTATAAAATGTGGGTACTGGATTCAGTAATTTCTAATTCTTAATCCTTTAATAATATGATTTACTATTGTGAGGTTAGGCAAATGAGACAACATGAAGAATGGGAAGAGCTGGAATTAGGAAAGCTGAGTTCACTCTTGGTTTTGTCAGACACTCTCTAAGGAATTTTGAACAAATCATTCGCCTTCCTCTCATCCTGAAGTTCCTAATCTGCCAAGTGAAAAGAATGGATTTAGGAAAGCAACATGTAGAAGAGGTGTTGTTAGACATCCGAAGCTTGGCTCCAGAAGGCAGAATAAAGTCCAATGGGGATAAAATGAGAAGAAGCAGATTTAGGCTTGAAGTTGGGGCAACTTCCTAATAAGTAAAGCTGACCTAAAGTGAAATGGTCTGCCTCAAGAGGACTTGGCCTCCTTGCTAGAGGTTTCCAAGCAAAGGCAACACCACCTAGCAAACATACAGCTCTTCTAAGTTTGCAAAGCTTCAGACATTTAATCTCATTTTATCTTTACCACAATAAGTAGCTGCTATGATTATTACCTTTTACAGGGAAGCAAACTAAGTCCGACAGAAGTGAAATGACCTCTATAGGGTCACACAGGCAATAAGGATCTGAGTACAGCTGGTCTTCCTCAGCAATCTCAGCAAACCTATAGCTATACCTATAGGTACAACACCTATAGTCAAGTGTACTGTAGAGGAGATTTTGTTTTTTAGTGAAGGAGGTGAATTACACAGCCATAGAGGTACTTTCAACTCTCAAGATATGAGATTTGTCTAATTTTAAGGTAAGTATGTGAAGATAGAGGTTGAAGAAGGAAGGGAGGTAGTAGTCCGTAAATCCTAAAAAATAAAGGCATATGCCATACCATCCCCAAAGTTCAAACAAATGGCTAAAAAGCAATCCAGCAATACACAAATTAAGGTTCTAAAGGCAATGTTCACCTGCCACGCTCAAGCCCTAGTTCCAAGAAGCTATTTCCACAGGCACTACATGTACATAGTGTATCAGAATTGCTTTTATACAGTGTAACTCCTGTATTAAGATATAAGCCTGAGACGTTTGGGCTTTTTGGTTCCAGCAAATCTTGTTTATCTATATGCCTTTCCATTCTCGCCAGCCTCATTCTCTAGGCTGGGCTTTTAGGGCAGGGAAGTTCTTGGAGCATCTTATGATGAAATGAGTTTTATTTTCTAAAATCTGTAGGACGCAGTGCATCATGGATATGAAAGAAATTTTTAGAGCTGTACATTTTTCTAGTTTTCCATCATGGTCCTCTGGGGAAAACTGGGAAGACAATTGGCACTGGTGCCTGATAGGATAGTGGAGAGATCTTAGTTTGACTTTACAGATTTGGCGGGACTTCTTTGGGGTTTAAAGGAAAGTCATCTGAAAGTGATTGTTGGGGGAGCCCCTTATTAGTGGATACAGATTTGGGAGATTAAAAGTAGAGCCCCTTTCCATAGTTGTTTGATTTGCCAAACTAAAACACAGCTTTCTCTCTGGGAAGGGGTTGCTGTCCCAAAGAGCATGTGCTCATTCAGAGGAGGATGGCCATAGTGGGAAATGGACTGGAGAATATGTTATAAAAAGAATGAGTGAATACAACAGTCTGGTAGTCAAAATAAAGTCCAGGTATTTATTGTAGGCAGCCCATGCCTTGAGGAACAAGGGATGATATTGAGAAGCAAACTTTTGGAGCCTTGCCAACAGAAGGTAAGAGGACTCATTCAGCTGTGAGGCTCCCTTTGTCTGTGAATTTGGTGGGACCAATACTATATAGGAGCTGGGCTATGTTTAGCCCTATTCCCAAAGAAGTGGAGGTGGCATGCAACTCCTGGCTTCCTTCAAGCCTCAGGTAAAATCCTCCCTTCTGCAAGAAGCCTTCCTTATTGCCATTGAGGCTAGCTCCTTTGCTCTGAAATGATCTCCATTTGTCATGCCTTTTTTGTAGACAGCTGTTTACATTACATCTCCCCCTTTAGACCATGAGCTCCGTAAAAACAGGGACTGTGGTTTTCTTTGTTTCTTTAGGGTGTTTCTTCTGACACATAGTAGGCACTTAATACAAGCTTATTGACTTGAAGCAGTATTGACTGGAGTATGCGCTTAAGGTATTGGGAGACATCTTTGTAAAATGTGTTCTTTTTTTTTCCTTTCTTTTTTTTTAAATTTTAATTTATTTTCTTGGTTACATCATTCATTTCCACAAGGTTTTGAGTTACAGATTTTCTCCCCTTTTTGTCCCTACCCCCCAGCCCAGAACATTGATCACACTGTAAGACCCCTCCCACAATCTGTTCCCTTTTATGCTCTCCTCCAACACCCCTCTAGCTTTCTAGCAGGGCAGGGAGCTCCTCCCTGCCCCCGTCCCTGTATGTATGATTGCCCAGTTGCATTTAATTGTATAGCTTTAAATACTAGATTCTTGCAATTCCTCCCCTGTCACCCACTCCCACTGGGCGGGGCAGCAATTCAATACAGGCTGTACCTGTGTAATTACACAGAACATCTCCATGGTGG
>JAQQSW010004104.1:0-14525 GCA_028646575.1 Pseudocheirus occidentalis
TTCCCTCCTTCCTTCCCTCCTTCCTTCCCTCCTTCCTTCCTTCCTTCCTTCCTTCCTTCCTTCCTTCCTTCCTTCCTTCCTTCCTTCCTTCCTTCCTTCCTTCTTTCCTTCCTGTCTTTTACTGTCTCTGGATGCTCTCCAGGTTAACAGTGAATGGCCTTCCTGACACATGATGCTCACAATTGAACTAAAATGTGATCTGACCAGAATAGAATATAGCAGAACTATTAAGAGACATAGTCTCTTAACAAAGCCCGAAATCACAGTGGCTTTTTTTTAATGTATATCCCATTGTTGACTCATATCTAGCTTTTAGTCCATGAAAACCTCTAGATTATGTTTTTCATCAGATGAACTGCTATCTAATTAGGCCATACCTCATTTTGTACTTCTTAAGTAGATGATTTCTTAACCCAAATATAATCCTTATAATTAGCTCTATTAAACTTGCAGATGTCTTTTGATCCTAATTCTGCCTTCAAGGGTGTTAGCTATCCCTCCCAGGTTTTAGTTGTCTGTAGTAGCTGTTTGACAATGAAAAACAGCAAAGGGCTAAGCCCAGACCCCTGTACTCCAAAGGCATTCTACTCCAAACTGTTATTGTACTCTAAACTGTTCTTTAGGCCTGAATATGTTATTGCATTAGCATTATCTAGCCCCCATCACTCCATAAGTTTTACAAAAAAAAGAGATCATTTGTCAAATAACCTGCTTCAGTTCTAAATTTCTTTTCTATTGTACAAATGTATATTTATATTTCTCTGCTTATCTACCAGTCTGATCACCTTGTCAGAAAATCCAGTTAGTCTGTCATGACCTGTTTTTGATGAAACCATTCTTGCTTTTGGGGATCATTGCTTTTTTTTTGGTTGCCTTTCACACTAGGAGTGTGTCTTTTGTTGTTGTTCATGTCATGTCTTACTCTTTGTGACCCCATTTGGGGTTTTCTCAGCAAAGATACTGGAATGGTTTGGCATTCCATTCTGCAGCTCATTTTACAGACGGGGAACTGGGACAGACAGAGTTAAGTTAAACCCAGGGTCACACACCTAGTGTATGAGGCTGAACTGGAAATCATACTTTCCTGACTCCAGGCCAGTGCTCTATTTACTTCACCACATAGCTTCCCCATAGGAGTGCATCCTGAGGGAAGTAATATATTCAAGAATTTTACCAGGAATTAGTCAATCTCACTGACCTATAGTGTTTGCCTTACGCTAGCTTCAGACTTCATTCTCTTTCTTTTTATGGAAATTGGCGGTGTTACCTTTTCCCTATAATAATATTAGCTAGTATTTATAGAAGATTTGCAAAATGCTTTATATACATTTTTTTGCCTTTGATTCTCAAAAATACCCCAGGAAGTAGGTACTATAATTATCCCCATTTTACAGATGAGGAAACTGAGGCCAAGAGAGGTTAGGTGACTTGTCCAGGGTCACACTGCTAGTCTAAGGCAAGATTTAAAATCATCTTCCTGACTCCAAGACTCCTATGAACTAGCGTACTAAGTAGCTAAGAAATCATACCTGTCAGTCTTTTGGGCACAACAAGCTGTAGTTTATCTGGGTCAGGCACTCGGACCCATCAAAGACAGCTCAGTGCCCTCTTATTATCTCTCTACTTATCTTGGCCATCAGTTCCCTGTTAGCAGATTTTTGTTCTGTCCTTTTCAGATCATTATCCTTGGCAGAAAAAAAAAATCCAAACAACAGCAAGAAAAGGAGTTGAATAGCTTTGCCCAGGGACTGATGTTCATGTGTGTTTTGGTTTCTGGTGATACACACAATAAGATGATAAAGTATTTGGCTTTTTTTTTCTTTTAGATCTAGACCCTTGGGATTTAATCAGTTTAGGGAAGTCCCAGGGAAGAAATTCCCTTTATCAATGCAAATCAGCAACTCTCTTGAAAAAGAGTCTTCCTCTGGTAGAAATATATCTATCCTTAATTGTAGTCTGGGGGTGGGGGTGGGGAAGAGGAAGAACAAAGTTAAAAAGTGCACAGCAGAGAACAGAAGACAACTTAGGAGGAAGCAAAGAGGGACAGCTCGCAGCACAGCACGTAGTATTTGTCATACGGACTTTATTAAAATGAAAATTTATTGTTACGTGTTTTGAATCCTCTCTTATGTTCTGCTCTACACATGACATGCTTTCTCTTTCCCCCTACCCCCGTTAGTATTTAAGTTCCAATATTTAAGTTAATTATATGTTTTTATTTCTTTTTCCTATTCTGGATTTGTGTTCTGGTGTTTGAATCTAAAAGAAAAGAAAGAAAAAAAAGAAGAAAGTCTCCTGGAGGCTGTGAGAAGTTGTAAGACTTGCCCCGAGTCACACAGCTTGCATATATCAAGGGCAGGACTTGAGTGCAGGCTTTCCAGTTTCCAGGGCCGGTTCTCTACCCATTACATCATGCTGTTTCTCTTGACTTAGCTTTTGAGAGTTGCTTAAAAACAGCCACAAGAAAACAAAACCAGGAAGGAAAACTAAACATTTTTTGTAAGCAGTTATCTTGGTGTAGTTCCTCCCTCCCATAAGCTGTCTTCTTATTTGACCTTAGGCTATCGCATGATAATGTTTAGAGCCTCTGTTGGCTAGCCCCAGGATTCCTCTGTTCAACTGAAAAGTTCCCCCCAAGGTAGACTTATAATTACCCTTTGGAAGACTGGTCCACATTTCTCCTAAGACCAAAGAGAGCAGCTAAAGAGAACTGATAAGATCTTTTACATACCTTAACAGCGATTAGGCATTTCTAGAAACTATTCTTGATGGTTGATGGGAGGACAGTAGAGGTGTTGCCAGTGACCAAGTACTCATACTCCTCTGATAACCTAAAACAGTTATTCTGCCTCTTTTTTGTACTGTAGATCCCTTTAGCAACCAGATAAAACACAGGAACCTCTTCTTAGAGTAATGCTTTTAAGTACATGACATTAAACATAACCTAGGATTGCAAAAGGAACCAGTTGTATGAAAAACTGTTAATATTTTCCCATCCAAGTTCCCTGACCCTCTGAAATCTATGATCCCTGGTTAAGAACCCCTGGCTAGAAGAGTCTCTAGAAAGATGCTAAAATCTAATAATATATTCTTTATAGACCTTAAACCCCTTTAGATATTCATTTTTCCTAGTTAATATTTTTCCTAAGAGTTACTTGATGTATGGGTGTGATAGATGATGTCAATTGGGCCTATTGATTTGCTAACACATTTGAATATATCAGAAAAGGAATATTCACTTTCTCTTTCTCTAAGTCATTTACATACTATTACTATTATTTCTGAGGTTCCCTAGGGAGGGGAAGATTTGTTCTTAGTGTCATATACTTCTGCCCACCAAGATTTGTATTCCTGATATACAAACAAGAGATACCTCTAAAGGTCTAGGATCTTTTATTTTTCCATCTTGACAAATGATTCTCCAGGAAGGCAGCTGGGCCAGTATGCCAACTCCCTAGGACTGTGGGAACCAGATTAATACTATGGCCAGCACAGCCTGGGCCTAGCTACCAGCTGAGAGAAATAAAGAGAAAATGAGAGAAAGCTTCTAGCTGAATAAGAAAAGGCAAAGAGAGACAGGGATGTATTCCATAGTCTGTTTATTGCAGAACCATTTCATACAGAGCCAAAGATACAAGAAAATCATAGAGCTTATATTCTTTATTGCAGGGGTGACTACATGACTTGAGTCTTGCCTTTCCCTGACCTTGGCCCAAGGCTAATCTCTCCTTAAGATCTTTATCCTAGAACCACCTCAGGAGGCACAACAAACCAGGAGTCCCAATCAGGACTTGCAAATTAACTTTCAGTACATTCTTTAGATATTCATGAAACCAATGAGAGCATCCACCCAACAAGATTATACTTTCCTTGCATATCTGCCTAATGCCCTTGTAGAACTGGGGAGCTAGCGTGCCAAGATCCCAGAAAGTCTTGGCCCCTAACGGATTAAAATGTAATTGGGAAGTGTTTAACTAAATAAATACACAATAAAGCATAGATAATGTTAATTTGTGTTTTTTTAAGTCACTATGTAGACATTAGAGAACCATTTCTATTTGAGTCTGCTACCACTGAATAGTGGATGGGGGTCAGCCCTATGGAATACATTGATTCATGTCCTCCTTCTGAGGCAATTTGACTGTGACCCTGGACAACTCACTTAACGCAATACTCAGGCAACTCTATAAGATTATTGTGTAAATTGCAGAACAGGTGATGATCTATATTGGTTAAGGGGAGTTTCCTGTGGGTCTTACAGATTATTCCAGACAATTTTATCAGAAGCAGCAAAGTATAGAAGAAAAATCTCTGAGAGTGAGAAGACCTGATTTGAGTCCAATCTCAGATACTAACTGAGAACTTGGGCAAGTCACAACCTCTCTGAGACTCTGTTTCCTTATCTGTAAAATTAGGGTAATAATACTTTTAGTACTCATCTGTTGGGCACAAAGTATAGGTGCTCAATAAATGCTTGTTAAAAGTAATTTTATCTTTATTCTAGCTTACTGCTGATTTTGAGACAATAAAAAACTATTGTATAGAATGGTTTTAAATATATATGTGTGTGTATGCATGTATATGTATATACGTGTACATACACGTATATACATACACACACACATGCATATTTGTGTCTAATGGTAGCCATCTCCAGGGCAGGGTAGGAGGGCGGGAAGAGAAAAATGAAAAAAAAAATTACATAATAACTTTATTATATGTTTTAAAAGAATAGCAAGTTGTGCATAATAGATTTGTAGTTTCATGTACAATTATTTTTTTTCTGTTCTACTATGTTATGTAAATGCTTGTTTTATTTCTTAAGGTCAGAATAAAATAAATAAAAATTTTAAAATAAACTATGATCATGGTAAGTTGCACTGAATCACTCATGGTTGGTAGTCAAACCTCCTATTTTTTGATGAAGACAAAGAGTGACCTAGATGTTGCTATTTGAAATTCCCACCTGCCATTTTCACTGGTACTTATGACTCTATTACCCCAAATTTCCTAACCAGAGTACTCTTTAAAATGAAGGCGTTACTATAAATTAATTGATATCTAAGACCTTTCTCTATTTAATACTCTACGATCAATGAAGTTAATTTTTCTCTTAATTCTTTATGCTCAAAATTTGTTTTAAACCAAAACGACATCTTGAGGTGATGCTGGATACCTCAAACTCAGCATGTCTGAAGCGGAATGATCTCTACTGCCACCTACAGCTCATCCTACAGCTCATTCCTACTTTTGGAACTTTTGGGTGGAACCTGTGATTTCATTGGTATAAGGAGCTCCCAAGGAAGAAACTCTGTCAGTGCAGATTGGCACCTCCTCTGCAAATGATCTGTTTAGAATATTTGCCTGGGGCACTGAGAGTTTAAGTGCCTGGCCCAAAGTCACACAACCAGCAAGCGTCAGACGCGGGACCTGAACACAAGTCTTTGTGATTCCCAGCACAGCTTTCTGTCCACTCTCTGCTCTGCTTTTCTGTGTCCTTGTTTAGCTGATGTTCAGTGATGTCTCCATTTGGGATTTTCTTGACAGAGATGCTAGACAGGTTTGCCATTCCCCTCTCTAGCTCATTTTCCAGATGAGGAAACTGAGGCAAACAAGGCTGAGTGACTTGCCCAGTGTCACACAGGAAGTAAGTGTCAGGCCAAATTTGAGCTCAGGTCTTTCTGACTCCAGACCTGGTGTTCTGTTTACTATGCCACTTAGCACGCTGCCTACTACACTATTTCTATTCACTCCTATCAGCAGCACCGCCATTCTTAGTTCATCTAGGCTTGGAATCTGTCATCTCTGAGTCCTTTGTACCCTTCATGCCCTTTATCCCATCAGCTGTTGCTGTCCATGATGTCTCTTCATCAGTTCTTTTCTTTTTCCTTACCATAAGTCTAGATCCTTGTTACTTCTTTTCTACGCTATTACAATAAATTTATAACTGAGCCTCCCAAATCCGGTCTCTTCATTTTCTAATTCACTCTGTCTACTACTGCCAGACGAAACTTTCTAACACACGCCTTCTAGTTCTAGCGCCAGTGACTATTCATTATCTATAGAACAAAACCCCCAACATTCAAATTTGCATCGAAATCCACCTAAATCCACCCCATCTACCTTTCTGATATTTTTCACATTATTTTTATTCATATTCCCATCTCAAATTTCTTGTCTTTGCCTTTGCTTATATTACTCCCTATCATTGCAATACTTTCCATTTTCAACTTCTGAAATCCTTCCCTTTAATGAAGGCCCAGAACAAATGAAACATCCTCCATGAAGCTATCCTAAGTCAACTGGGTTATGAATGGATTTTAAATAAATATTTGTTGAATGAATGACTAAACAGCAGAGTTCACAAGCCTTTGTCTTCACCTGAATTTCATATTTTGATTCATTTATAATTGAAGAATGTAAGAAAGGGGAAAAACAGCATTTGAAAAATTTATCATTATCATAAAGGAGATTTATTATTTCTCGCGTACACACACAAACATACCCACAGAAATTTAGAAAGGTTGGAACATATGAAGAGATTAGAGTATCACTATATATTTCTGTTTGAAGATAATTTTTGCTTTGGGGGGATCCACAGGTTAAGTAAACTATGTAGTTCTCAACAATGAAGAAAGTAACCAGCTGTAGGTATTTCAAAAATCTTAGTGTACTTTTAAACTTTAGTAAATTAAAAACTAATATGACTTTTGGACCAGCCTGTGCAATTGGAACATGAAGAAAGTTTATTTAATTAAATTCTACAAGAATTCATTGAATACCCCCAGCCTTATAGGCTTCATATATAATACTCATGGACTTCCCTGATTATTCATCCAAAGTCCAAGAAAAAAAATATTAAAAAAACCATAGAATTTTAAAATTAGAAGAGCATCTGGTCTAATTCTCTTCATTCTGCAGACTTGAAAACTGAGAAAAGTATTTGTAACTCGCTCAAAGTTTTACAGGTACTTGTCTAGAGGCAGAGAAGAGAATATAGTTGAAATTATGTAGGTCTCAATCTAGAGCTCTTTTCACTACGACATGCGACCTTAGGTGACTCCTTTTTTGGGGCTATCTGGTGGAAATTTCCTTGGAAGAGAACATAGTATTTACCAGGCTTCTAAGTCCTGGTGTTAACTATGCCCCTGCCACTTCATAGCCAAAAACATAATAAAACAAAATTAGAAAATGAGTCAAATTGTCAACCTAGCCAAAAAATCCTAGTGAAATGTTTGAAAATTCAGTCACTGTGGCTGGTGAGTTCCAGTTTTCCACTATAATTGCCTTTCAAAAAGATTTACCTAGTTTTGAAATGACACCATTTTTTGCTTTGTTATTATTAAGGTCTTTTTGTTTTTTTTTAAGTGCAGCAAAGAAGGGGACACAAAATGAAGACATTATATCGTAAATGTTTATATTTTTATGTAGTTGGACCCTTTCCTCAAGATATCGGAAAGCTAAAGGAAAATGTTAAATATTTACCCATAGCATGTGTCATTTTTCTCAACAGAGACAGTCTTGAGGAATTTTTTACATCCCCAGGGTCTCTTAAGACTCACTCATTTGAGTGACAATGTTGCCCTCTAGTGTTCGAACTCAATCCCCTTCACTTCATGCTGTGAAGGCCTGAGGGGAGGCCAGATGTGTCCAAGGTAGGAAGGCACATTTATCTTCTTCCTCTTAGCCTGAAGGAGAACTTGGTATGGAGAGGTTTCAGTTTCCATGAAAGAGAAAACATAACCCCCATTTTCTGTTTTTTTTTTGAAACTGTCATGAATATTCTGTGTTTTCATTGGAAGAAAAGTATAAAATAGGACCTCTTCTTATACTTAAAGGAAGATCTTAGATCTGGATTTAAAGTCAAGTTCAAATATGGGAGCCAAATAGCTTACTTTAGTTTTGACACCAATTATGGGTTGCTTAGTATTTCTCATTGCTGTGGGTTGTTTGTTTCAGTCTCATATATATTTCTCCGGTTACTTAAAAAAAAATGAAATAAAATATCCCACTGAGGTTGTTAAATTCTCTAGTATCTCTAGCCATCGATATTAATTCACCTATCTATCTATATTGAAAAAAACCTATGTAATATTTAATTTAAAAATCTATAAATTCACAGTGTCATATAAGGTATTAGAAATGTGCAGTCTAGGAACAAGTTGATGATGCCTTTAAATTAAAAAGCAAACCATGTAATTGAAGGATTTATTTATTGTATGTTCTGTGATATCCTTTGAGACGGAAGAAGTAAGTATACATTGAAAATATTAAAAATGAGACAGGAAGCTATTTCTACAGATCCCATATTTTAAAAAAACGCTGTCATGGATATAAGATATATTCCCAATTGAGTAAAAGTCATTTCTAAATTTTTTTTGTATTTGTTTTATTTCGTTTTTTGTCATTTGTGAAAGGAACCAGATAAGTTGTTAATTTGTGGGACAAGAGGAGCACCATTCAGATCATATCACATATATACACATATGTATGTATACGTATATCATTTAAGTATAAGTATACTAAAGAAAACAAGCTGATTCTGAACTTGGTAAAGTAGTTCAATAATACGGTTCAGAGTGTGAGAGCCTTTGTCCCTAGATAGTCATCAAATTTTACAATTGATGTTTCAAAGTGATCTGTGTACCCCTTTTATAATCCAATTAGATTAAAAAGACTCTTTGCTGCTCATAATGTTTTTCACATAATACAAGAAATTCTCATTGGCTAGAAGGGTATAAAAGTCTTCTAAATTAAGAAAGAAATACAAGGCTAAGGGGATAGGGAGGGGGGAGAAATTTTTAGAGGGAACTTTATCAATATCAGATCTGGGTTAAAGAGAGAACAATATATATGTTTAGAAGGGAATAAGAGTCTTCTGAATTTATAAAATATAAGAGGATGAGGGACTAGGATAAGGGGGGATATAGAAGAGTATCTAGATTAATGAGAATGGGATAAAGAGGAAGCAACATATATGATTGGAAGGCTATAAAAAGTCTTCTAAATTCAGAAACGAGAGCAAAGGGAAAGGGTGTGGGAGGGAAGAGAATGAGGAGGGATCCCTGGTGGGGTTGGGGAATAGGGGTAGTTGGAGGATATGGGGGATAGTTTTAATATTAGGAGGGCAAGACAGCAGGTAGAAGGAAAGTAGAGGAGTCAGGAGGGATGGGATATAAGTGATACATGCAAACATAAAGATCAGGAGTAGAATTTATTAGAGAAAAAAGCAGCGGTAGTAATCATGATTTCAGACAAAGTTAAAGCTAAAATAGATTTAATCAAAAGAGAAAAATAGGGTAACTACACTATATGTCAGTCATATTAATTAATATTGTTCTAGACTATTTAAAATAACTAGACAATATAGGGTTGGCATATTGTTATGGTGTAGGAAAGGATGAATTGGTGGACTTAGAAAAATAGGGAAAGTTTTAGACTTATTAAGGAAGATGTTATACACCTTCAGAGAAACAGACCAAAACAAATATAATATGATCTTATGTAAATGCATATAAATGTATATATGTGTATGATTATAGATATCTATATGTATATGTAAGTCTATGTATGTTTATATATGTTTGTGCATGTGCGTGTAAATATATCTTTGCTTAATTGTAGCCTTCTTGAGGGAAGGAAGGAAGGAAGAGAGGAATAAAAAGAACAAAGTAAAAACTGCACAGCAGAGAACAAAATAAGACGTGCAAGGAAGTAAAGGAAAGATTGACAGCTCTGAATATAATGTGGATTATTTATTGTATAGCCTTTCCTGAAATGGAAATTTATTGCTTTATATTTTGAATCTTTTTATGTTCTGTTGTGCACACGGCAATATTTTTTCTTATTTTATATTTGTTTTAGAATATAAGTTTGTTTCTTTTTTCTTTTCCTATTTTGTATTTAAGTTTAAAGTAAATTTTTGCCAAAAAAAGATTCTCATTGAATGTTTTAGCAAATCTTAGTTAAGGATCTCTAAGTAGCAGATAGAGGTGGTTTAACTTCCTAGCTAGGTTCAAATAATTCCCTCAATTGAATAAAGTTTTCTCACAAGACAGAAACTGAACTAGACTCATAGTTGAATAGAAAGGGTATTATTGAACTAGATCCAGAATTGGGTCACAAGATGGAGTTAGTGTGATTCCCTCAATTCCCACACCAGTGGTTATACTGAAACCCACTAAGATTGATGCAAGGAGTTTTCTCACAATTATATATCTCAAGTAATCTACATGTGGTAACTGAAAATTGGCCACATACTGGTCAATCCCTTATTTTTACCATGTTCCCTTGGTTGAATACAGACACTTGGGGGCAATGGGACACTTCTTTTTTCTGATTTTAGGGAATTGCCGCTGTTTGCTCTCCCCCTCCTAACTCAGAAAGTCCCCAATCTTTCATCCAATTAGAAATAAGATTACCTAATTTTGTATCCTGGATAATTATTTTCTTTTAATTAATTGGTCTTATTTGATTAATTGTTTTTAATGCATAAAAATCTGTCTCCATCTGTATTTGGGAGGCAGTGCCAAAGCTGAGGAAGCATGGTCCAGGTTGGTTGAACAATTGTCATGCATTGCTTAATAAATTATTGTGCTCAGAAGCTCAAACCTTTGTGTCCTCAGTCATTTCATCTTTTCCCTACTGTTTCAGAGACTCTGTTGGATATTTTTCAGTCAGATGATGCTTTACTGAAGACCCCTCTGGACTCTGATCTATCTGACACAGCTTTGTTGGATGCTGCACAGCTATACTTTCTGCAATTCTAGCTTCTGACTCAGATGAAGTTCTTGACTGTCTCTTCCTAAGGGAAGATCAGGTTCTGTAATTTTTTTCTTTTTTTTTTTTTTGTTTTGATTTTATTTTAAAGCTAACTGACTTCTCTAAACTGTTCTAAAAAAGGCATAAATCCTGTCTGGGAGATAGCATAAAGCCTTTCTTTGGTTTATCTTGTCTTGTCCTTACAGAACCGTGAATATTGAAGTCTCTCTGTCCTCTCCCAAAGGTGGCTCTCGGTCTCAAACACTAAGTCTTTAGAACAAAAAGCAGTGTCTTTCATTCAGCAAGCGAATACTCTTAGATTTAGTCCTTTCTTTGGGTACCTCTTCTTGGTCAAGGGCCTTGGATTTAGCTGTCAGGAATTTCACCATAGTTTATGGTAAGCGTTCCATCTACTTCCCCATTTTGATCACTAAAGGGCACACTATCAAAAAGATAAAGGTAATTCTCAAACCTCTCTGTAATTAAGTGTTTTTACAGTTTTCAATCCAAAGTACTTTCCCTTCTCTTGACTGTATGAGTGGGGTGAGGAGAAGGCACAGAGGCAAAACAGGCCTAAAGAACAAGGTCATTGTTCCTTCAATCTAATTGCATTTCTGGCTTTTTCAACACGTAGATATAGTTACCTTCGTGCCTCAGGTTTTGAGGCATGCCCTTAACCAAATATTCTACTGTCACCATTTTGTAGATGAAAATAAATAGAAAGGTGATGACATGCATGCAGTCACATGGCTGGTAAGTAGTTGAGCGGGTACCCAAATCTTTTGACTCTGAGTCTTGTATTCTTTCCAATATAATCACACTTAGAAATAAGTGATTTTCCCCCTCCATTTAAGATCATAAATAAAAAAGCCACTGTTAGAGTTGTTCATTATTCAACAAATATCATCAGTCTTGAGTTTGAAAGTTATGAAGTATTTCAAAATACTATGATAGATTCCTTTTTTTTTTTTTTTTAGTGAATCATAATATCATTTTCAAAATGACCATTCAGGATATTCTGAATGTGACAAATGTCCACAAGCCATGAAATGATTTGATTGGACGTTTGCCAAACATTCTAAACAGATACCCTTCAAGGAATTTTTTCTTCCTAAAGTACTTTAAAAAATAAGCTACAGTTAAGTATTTATAGTAGTTATTTAAGAATGAAATGTGATGAATGAAATTGTCTTTTATCAAAATATATAGTGTAAAGATTGGCTTTATTAAAAAAATACCCTGCTGAAACAAATGTCTTTTGGGTTTTGCATATATATTATAAACATTTTCATTTTCTGGAGAGCAATGGAAATTCAATCATTTAAAAGATTAGGTATTTTCCCCTTTCATTCTAGTCTTTCTTAAAGCATGATTAAATAAACTTTTCTCTGGAATAATTCACTTAAATGGTATCCTTGGGGAAACAGTAAAGAGGTTAAATGCAGTTAGAAATATTGTATGCTTCTTATTTGCACAGTGAGATCAATATGAATGTAACTAAATTGGAAGTATGCTAGCATGTAAGAAAGAAGAGAGATAGCCTAGGTTAATCTGATTAACTGCTTGTGGCTTAAGGCTGAATCTTGCCTCTAATTCTCTGTGGAACCGATGTGCTTGCTAGGGCCTCTACAAGATTAAAAGAGAAGAATGCATTTGGGGTGGCATATAAAAGCGCTTTGTTGTTATTCTATGAAACAAATTTGACTTTGGTATCTCAGCATATCCAGGATTTCATCAGAGTGGGTATACACTCTGCTGGTTTGGATTGCAGAGCCTCCAAGCCTCCTTAGTCATTGGATTCCTGTGCATGGTTTCCCATTAATTCTCCATAGGAATGCTATTATACTTGCTTGAGATCACCTGCTTGCTCTTTTCATATCTTGAGTGTGCAAATGTGCCATTGTAGTCATCCATCTGTTTTCTCTCATTTTTGATAGATGAGCACCACCCATTTTGATGATTCATGCCCCTAATGCATATAGCACAGCTTCTCACCTTCAAATGTTCAATCAGTAAATACTTAAGTGCCTAATGCATGGAAGACACTGAGCTTAGTACTATGTATACAAATACAAAAATGAGAGTCTCTGCCCTTGAGATGCTCACAGGCTGTTGACTTGGTCCTTTTATCTACCATGTGATTTCCCATTACCCTTTGTACTACTATACTTCAGTGATCTAGAATTTCATTGGTATATATCCTCTATTAGTGTAGATTGCATCTCTTCCTTCCTTCCTTCCTTCCTTCCTTCCTTCCTTCCTTCCTTCCTTCCTTCCTTCCTTCCTTCCTTCCTTCCTTCCTTCCTCTTAAGAAATCTTTATAAGCTGTTGCGGCAAAACAAATGTCATCAGCTGGAGATAGACCTTTTATTGAGATGTCTCTCCATCCTTAGCTAGACTCACACATCACCAGGTCTATGGGCAAAATTTTCCTAGCTTGGAAGAAGATGCCAGAGATTGTGTCGTGCTAACAGAACCTTTGAGAACCCAAAGACACCTTAGCATGGTGAGGATGCAGAGGCTTTCTAATTACAGGTTACTCATCAATGACTAAAAAGCCAAGAGCATAAGATAACAGAATATCTTTTGACTTCAGAGTCTCTTTGGCTCAAGAGCATCCATTTAAGCTTCATCCCCAAGCTAAATTCTGTAAAGGTTTTCCCCTCCACCTCAACACCTGCTAAGAAACTCTTGCCTCCTCCCTTATCTTAAACAATGTCATGTTTCCTGGGCATTTTCTCTTTTCTGCTGAATTTCATTAAAAACTCTGCCAAAGGTTTATATGTAGTTGCAGTATTATTTATAAAATTCAGAGTTGAGCCCATCTGTTATGGGGAACTCTTCCCATGAGCTTTATTTTGCTTCCTGGCTCTTGAACAGCTATTGTTGTTTTAAAATATCTATACTACTTTATTTTTCTATTTAAAGGAAAGGGACAAACTTTTTTTTTTTGAATAGGGAACTTGTCTAGTTTTAATGTACTGATTGGAAAAAAAAAAGAACAAGGACATAAGCTAGCCTGTGAAATAACCTCCTGAGATCTTTTTACCTGGAATCATGATATACTATGGTATATATCAGGCTGAGCCAGGGCCAGGTCTGCTTTGACTTCAGATTGACCGTGAGTGGCCCCTAAGCAATGGGATTTGCACTGATTTTAATATTCTGGAGTAAACAAAGAGAACCAGAGCCCTTTATGAATGGACAAACACTGGGTAAAAAATACTCCAGGCACCTTTAAATACACTACTCGTGAGTAAGGCAGACAAGCCGGCACAGAGGGGATGGATGGCATAATTCCTTTCCTGCTTGATGGTTGAACCTATGAATTCATCATTCACTCTAGCTATTTCTTTTTATGTGTCTCCTTATCCTCTGGAGAAAGGACCCAAGTCAGACATGACTGCCTCAATAATTCAGGATCCAATCAATTCATTAATAAATGTCATTTCTTCATCCAAGTTTACAGGGTTTTTACTGCTCTTATTTCATTCACCTCCACTACAGTTAGAGAGATAGTGTGGTATAGGTTCTAGTCTTCCCGCTGACACATACTGCCTATGTGACTCTGGGCTACTTAGTGTCTTAGGAAACTTGCTAAGGCTATAAATTATAGAGGAATTGCTGATCTGGTGTAATGGTAATTAATTTGTTTGATCAGATGTTAAGTAGATCCTAGTAACCTAGTGTTAAGTATAGAACTCTGTCCATTGGTGAAAAGGTGTGAATTCCCAGAACTCTGTCCATTGGTGAAAAGGTGTGAA
>JAQQSW010004105.1:0-14525 GCA_028646575.1 Pseudocheirus occidentalis
AAAAAAAAAAGAAGAAGAAGAAACAGTAAATGAAAGATAGAACTCAAGGACAAGAGCCAGCATATGACTGAAGTCTCCTCGCCCCATTTAGGGCATACCACAGCAGACATTAAACCAAAGAAGACTCCATTTTCTAGAATACTGTGAGAAGTAGGTGCGTGTTCAAGGAGAACAAAGCAGAAGGTCCTGGAAGAAAGAACCATGAGAGAGGACACAATGCTGAGAGAATGAACAGATGCAGTAGAATTTTCTAAGACGCGTGGCAATTGTTTAAGAAACACAAAAACAGAGGAATTCCAGAACCAATCGGGAGAATTCTCGTAGCAAAGCAAGCAAGATAAGTGGGGATGCCAATACATTCTTCACCAAATATTGCTCTGGCTGCTTCCCTATTGCAGAAACTTCCTATCCCTGCCACAAAACTAGTTCCCAAGGCCCATTCATTTCTATTTTGCCATAAGTAATGTTTATGTTCTTAATGCTTATTGATTGCTAACAGGTGAGCTGACTCAAATATGCTAGAAGGGATATGTTCAGATGGTACCAGGCTTATCTGGACTAGGGCACAAATTACAGCGATGTTAGCAATCATTCTTCATGTTTGGCCTGGTCTCATGGCACACAGAGATTGCATTTTAGAGGTTCCTCTGGGATATTTTTTTTATCTTTTTGGCTCTTCTGAGGTACCATCTAAATGCACTTAAAGCCTTACATTGAGATGTCCTAGTTCCGTACTAATAGTCTGCTTACCCTGTACATTGACTTATAAACAGCATAAGGAAGGATTTTTGATTTGGCATTTACTAAATATTTTAATTACATTTTGAAGGACGCTGAATTCTAGACAAGACAAATATCCAAAATTGAGGTAATTAATTTTTGAAGGTAACCATGCTTATATATGCATTTTTCATAGTATAAATTAATTATTCTCAAGATGACTGTCTTTTCCCCTGCAAATTAGGGCATTTCTCCCCCTAATTAAGTGAAATTGCCTGTAGGAGATTATCACCACTGAGCTAAGGCACTCACTTCCTTCATGAGTAATTCCATTCACCGAGAGAATAGTTTAAAATAGAAAAAACAGTATCTCCTGTATTCTATGTGCACAGTGAATTATAAGAACATGCATATAGAAAGATGTTATCATATGCAGATGCTCTTTATATGCATATATAATGAACATTGAATTCTAAATTTGACATAAGCAGTCAAAATAAGTCTCTGTATGTTCACAATTTACAGAATCTAAGAGTTAGGGAGGAACTCACAGGCTTTCTACTCCAAAACATTCCTAAATAGGCCTGCCTTCTACATCTGACAAATGGAGAGTTAACCTCCGTTTGAAGACCCGCAGTAGGTAGAAATCTGCCACCTCCTGAAACAGTATATTCCATTTCTTTTAACCTTAAAATTTTTAGTTTATTTTTGTCGATCTTTGTCATTTTATTTTTAATATATTTTATTTTTCCACAATTACATGTTAAAACAATTTTTAGGGGCACCTAGATGGCAGCAGTGAATGGAGCACCAGCCCTGGAGTCAAGAGGACCTGAGTTCAAATCCAGATTCAGGCACTTAACACTTTCTAGCTGTGTTACCTTAGGCAAGTCACTTAACCCAAATTGCCTTACCTTCCCTCCTGCCCCCCCCAAAAATTTTAATATCTGGGTTTTTTTAAAGGTTTGAGGTCCAAATTCTATTTCTCCCTTTCTCCCTCCCCTCTCTCCTTTCTGAGATGATAAGCAATTAGATACAAGTTATACATGTGCAACCATGTAAAACATTTCCATATTAGTCATTATGTACAATAATATTCCAATAAAAAAAGAATTAAAGGAAGAAAGTGAAAAATAGCATGCTTCAGTCTGTGTTCAGACAATAACAAAAAAATTCTCTGGAAGCAGATGGTATGTTTCATCCATTGGTCTTTTGGGATTACATTGGCTCCTTGTATTGCTGAGAATAGCTAAGTCATTCACAGTTCTTCATCGCACAATATTGCTATCACTGGGCGCAGAGTTCTGGTTCTGTTCACTTCACTTTGCATCAGTTCATGTAAGTCTTTCCAAATTCTTCTGAAATCATTCTGCTTGTCATTTCTTATAGCCCGATAATATTTCATCACAATCATATGCCACAGCTCGTTTAGCCATTCCCCAATTGACAGGCATTCCTTTGATTTTTTAATTCTTCACCACAACAAAAAGAGTTCCTACAAGTATTTTTAGTACATTCCGCTTTTAGGAAGCTCTAATTAGGAGTTTTCTCCTTATGCAACCTTTTCTACAACTTCCTAGATCTGCCCTCAGGGGGTCAAGCATAAAAAATATAATCCTTCCAAATGATGACCTTCAGGAGTTATCCCTTTAATAATAACATGATATTATAGAATTTTGCCAATAATCAAAGTCAAGATGGCCAACTAGAGTTTATAGACTCTACACTCCTCACCTATTTGATAGCTGGAGCAATATTGAACTATTTTTGGTCCTAAAGTACTGTTTTATTTTCTATACTCTTTCAAAGATCTTCATAATTGAATAATCATTATAACTTCATGTAGTTCATGCATACCTTGTGACCTGAACACTCTGAAGGCTGCCACGCATTCTTCTTATCACTTCTTCACTTACCCAGGATTTCTCCTAAACATTTTTGTTCTATTCTTTGCAGGCTGAAAACTCTTCTCCTTGTTAGAGAAGTCAAAAATAAAATTAAAACTTCCTTCTTTATTATCTATTATAATTGTTCATGATACCCCAAGCACTAGCCTACCCCTTTTTTATCTTCTCTGCACATATGTTAAAAAAGTGGGAAGGGATAGAAAGGAGGAGGTGTGAACCTTGTTTCTATTGAAGTTTATGGTCAACCTTAGTTCATTATGAATTTGAATGTAACTTAATCCTATTTTCAAAGACTATAACATTTCTGTTTACATAAACAAGCATTTGCTAAATATTTACTATTTGTAAGGCACCATTCTTTATATACAGCTTCAATTACATACCCTTGCTTGCATTTTCTGAACATATCTTTCTAAAGGCATAAGTTGGCCATGTGAATCCACATTTCACGTTTTCTCTCTCATCACAATTAAGTAATATTGTGTGATCCCTTCATTGGTGGGAGCATCTATTTATTACAAATATTTTAAAGAAAAATAGTAAATATTTTTAAAAGAGACTTGTCATGGGGCGTGGCAAACGCCCACAATACATGCTAATGGAGGCCTGAAGTTGGCAGATTGTTTGAGGTCAGGCATTCGGAGCATCGGTCTGCCAAGCTGATCAGGTGTCCAGACCAAGTCTGGCACCAATCTGGTGAGCTCCTGAGATCAGGTAAGTCACAGGGATGTCTGAGGTAGATCAAATTGATCTAGATCAGAAATGGAACATGGAGTTGTGTCTATGAGTGGCCACTGAACTTCCAGCCTGGACAAGATAAATTTAAAAATGAAACAATATAAAATAAGAAAACGTAGCCTGTAGAATTTTAGTGTAAGTATTCCATTTATACTTCCTCTGAAACCTCTGGAATCCTTTGACATTTAATTCTTCTATCTTTCAAAAAGAGCATATGTTAAGAATGTCATATTCCTTCTTTTATGTCTCAAACTACATGGTGTGATGAACAGTTATATTGGGCAAAGCTGTAGGACTACAAAAATGCACTAATTTGCATGTTGTTTGGACAGTACTCAAAACAATACTTCCTAGGTCTTCTGTCTTTTGTCTGACTGTATATAATAGTCCCAGACTCCTCTCCTACTGGTGTTCCCAGTTCCAAGACCAGCCTTGGGATAGATTCACCTGATCCCAGTAAAGCAGATGGTGTTTTTCCTGGGTTTGCTCAATCTCAGCTTCAGCCAGTGCTGCCAACACCAAAGCAATTGACAATTCAATTAGAAGAAAAAAAATAAGGCAGTCATAGGTCATAAAATTCAGAGCTGGGAAAGAACATAGAGATCACCTAATTCAACCCTTTCATTTCACAGACTAAGAAACAGAGCCCCAAGGAAGAGAAGTGACTTTCCGAATACTTGGAAACTCAGAGGCAAAGCATTGCTTTCCAACCAGTTGTTCCAGCATTTTGCAGACCCTTGTTGTGTCTACACAGTCAAAATAGTTTACATTTTTTTTTAAAGTGAAACTTAGCCAAACGACTGTTACTTTGAAAAAACAACTCACTGGATTCAAACAAGCCATTATAACCCATTGCTTTCAAAATAACAGATTGTTTGGCTGAATTCAACTGGTTTGATGTGTTGATTCCTATTGCTGTTCCAAATCGCTTTGTGTGCATGGATGAAGCCACTGCTTTAGTTACTGGTACAGAAAGGAAATCTGCCTTATTTATAAGAAAAGGAGAATCTCTTAAAAAAAACAAGAAAAAAACTGCATTAACCCTTTAAGGAAAAAGAAGGGGTGGATGTGGGAAGATGGGGTTGGAAATCTTTTTTATTACCCATGGAGTCTAAGGTTAGCCTCAGTGCATTATGAATTTTAATGTAATTTATGATACTTTTGTATTCAATGTATTCAACAAGCAATTATTAAATATCTGCTATTATAAGACTCCATAGTTTACATACAACCTCAATTACCTGATCTTGTTTTCATCTTTTGAACATATCTTTCTAAAAATATAAGTTGTGTTTCTTCAGGCTTAGTTCTACCAGGGTTCCTTTCGGCTTAATTCACATTGTTGAACTTTATTAATTTCATTCTGCAAATACAAATGGAATCATAAATGTGAGACAGACCTCAGAGGCTACTAGCCCAATCCCCTCATTTTTATAAATAAGGAGACAGTGGGCCAAGGATGTTAGGGGTCATACCAGAGGAAAGATTTGCTTTCAGATCCTCTGGCTCATATCACATACTTTCCCCACAATATCACAACTTATTTATATTGTCCTTTCGAGCTTTTGGACAAGTTCTCAATTTTCATAATGTTGCTTAAATTATATAAAATATTAAACAAACATTTATGGTATGAGTTACAGTCAACTCACCATGCTAAGCTCTATTGATCAATCATATATAGTCACAGACTCAAAGAGTTCACAATCTAGAGAGAGAAAACACATATAAAAGTACCGAAAATTAGCAAAAATACAGCATAAAAATGTATGAGACTTATAAACAAAGGTCCTTAAGAGTTCTGGGAGGAGGATTTGGGAGCAGAAGTGGAGAAAAGGGAGGAGAGTGGGAAGCTGAGGACCAACAGCTAATAAAAGTTGAATTTTCAGTAATAAAAATGTAAATAAGCATTTGAAGAAAAGATGAAGTTAAAAAAAAATCTATTCCTGGGGCAGCTAGGTGGTGCAGTGAATAGAGCACTGGCCCTGGAGTCAGGAGGACCTAAGTTCAAATCCAGCCTCAGACACTAAAAGACACCAAAAAAAAAACTAGCTGTGTGACCTTGGGCAAGTCACTTAACCCCAATCGCCCCTCAAAAAAAATAAAGGCAAAAAATCTATTCCTCCCAAGTGATACAAGCTTTTTAAGACCCTACACAAGTCACTTAAACCTGTTTGACTCAATACATATTAAATGCTATGTAAACATTATTATTAATAATATTATATTAATTTTATTAATAATATTATTGATTTTGTTAGTAATAATATTGATTTTATTCTAAGAATACCACGATCTTTATCACCTCCACATTGTCAGTCTTACTAACAATAGTGATGACAAAGTATTTCCCACTAGAAACCAATAGGTCAGGGTCACCTTGGCTAAGATGAACACCTTGAACCTAAAATTAAACTTGTTAAGAAAAAAAAGCTGATGAACTCTTGCATAAACCCTTATTCAGTCCTCAATGAGCTCAGGACACAGAGTGAGAACCTTCCAGTTAAGTTAATGGACACAGTCCAAACCAAAATGACTGCACTCAGAAACAGATCTAGTTCCCTCCTGTCCTCCCTGCTATGGGGATGGTCTGAATTATCTGCATCGGCTCACAAACACATCCAGGCAACAGGCCTACAGCACTAGCCACGGGGCCAAGGATTACTGAAACTCAAGGTAACTCCAAAAAGAGATCACACTAGATTTGTAAACTTTGGGCAAAGCAAAAGCTTTCAGCCAGGCATGTCTGTCTGTAAAAAAGAGCCAGGGATTTTTTCCCCAAAAACTGCTGTTGCTTTTCACATTTGACTCTCTTGGGTTTCTTTCAGATGTCTATGTTTGTTTAAAGGTTCAGGGCCAGGTAGCTGAGAAAAATGTAATTTTCTCTGTTTATTTATAGGTCAGTTCTTTTAAACAACCAGTGCTCAAAGATCTCATTTCTTACCTGGAAGTGGCAAAGGGAAACTGGGCTGGAAAAAAGCCCAGCCTCACAAAAGCCTCTAAACCTTATTCAAAATCGTTTTAGAGCCAAGGACATTTTTCTGAATCTATTCCAAACTAGGATGAAGACACAAGTATCTGTTTGTTTGGTTTTGGGTTGATTTTTTTTTTTTGCAGTGTATGCTTAACATGTGACAGATTTCCCGTTTATGTCGGATGCATAGATCCCACTTAGGGGTCCTGGTTGAAGAAAGTTGTTCCTTAATGTCAAAAATAGTACAGAAAAACAACAAATCGACCAAGTTGGCACCCAAACTTTCTTTCTGTTGAAACCTGCCAATTTTTTTTCATTTCATGCATTGACTCTTGGAGAGCAAGAATAAAACAAATAAGCAAATTAGGGTCCAAACTATCTATATCTTCTTTATTTTCCTCCTGTTAATTCTCTCTCAAATATCAGGTACCTACAACCCTTTAATAGTCTATTTTCCAATGGAAACTACAATTTTTCTTCCAGAAAAAAGGGGGCGCTTCCTTTGATTACCAAAATGGACATTTTCTTATTACTGTATTATTTGTTTACTATATTCTTATTACTATATTTCTAAGTTATGACTATAGCTGGAAGATTAGATCTACTTACTTAAAACTTATGTATAGGTTTTGTTTATGCTATGTTGAAGGCCACATTCAATCAAATCAAAAAAGGGAGGAGAGAAAAACAAAAAAGCATTTATATAGTTCCCATTACATGCCAGGTACTGTTGTAAGCACTTTTTAAAATAAATATTACCTCAAATGATCTTCATGACAATCTAAGAGGTAGGTGATACTATTTTTTTACTGTTGAGGAAATTGTATTTTACAGTGGGGGAAACTGAGGCAAACAGTGGTTAAGTGATTGGCCAGGGTCACATAGCTAGTAATGTCCAAAGCCTAATTTGAACTCAGAACTTCCTGACTCCAGGCCCAGAGCTCTATCCCGTCCCTTCCCTTTTCCTTCCTTCCTTCTTTCCTTTTTCCGTATCATTGCTTTTTCCTTTACCACTTATTGCCCCTAAAAACAAAAATGAAAGAGAAAGGATAAATGGAGGGAATGGATGAGAAGAGAAGAGACTCTGGTTAGACCAAATCTGAAATATATATTTAGTTCAGGATGCCAGATTTTAGGCAGGACATTGACAAAGAGGAGCATACTCAGGATCAGGGACAGGTTAAAGGAACCTAGGATTCAACAGAAGTCCTCTGGCAGTGGTCTCTAACCATTTATAATCATGCTCTCTTATCAATAAAAAAAAAGTTTAAGTATAGAAACCATATATATGCATATAGGTTTACTTACACATAAACCTGCTAATAAAGTATGTATGTTTAAAAACGGACACACAAAAATAGACGTTTTGAAAGGATGCGATAAAGATTAAATGATATTTGATGCTGGAATTTATTGAGTAGAAAAGCAGCCTGGCCATACCAGCACTCAAGGAATAATAACAACTGTGGCTAATACTGACAAGCAAAGCATCATTTTCAAAAGCAGCCCTCCACTTTGCCTATGTTGAGAGACTTAACTATCTAGTTATAGGAGAACATTGCCCCCAAAGTACTACCCTGGAACCGTCACAGTGTTAATGGGATTCCAAAATGCTGCATTCTCCCTCAGACTCACTTTCCATATACTCTATACTCATACCTACATGACATTTCTATTGTGCAGAAAATCCTGAAAATAATTGTTGTAATCAATGGATTTTTTAAGACCTTTGAGCAAAGTTCCCCTGAAATTTAGAAATGGCACTTGACAAAGAGTTCTTCTCTGCTCGTTAATAAACTGAGAAATGAGTATTAAAGGTCCAGCTATTTACTACCTTTTATTAAGTACTTACTCTTTTCGAAGGCATTTGGATACAAAATTTAAAAAAATTCAATCAAAATGAGATCTGCCTTCAAGGAATTTTTATTCACTCCAAAGAGTAGAATAGTTCTTCAATTTGAAATGAACTGCCGCCGTCTCATGGATCCTGATAATTTTTCATCCCTTTAAGATAATGTGAAACAAACTGTTTAATGATGTTCACATACTTAATAGTCCATAATACATTAAGCACCATATTTGCAAAGGAAAATACAACATTACAGATAAAGAATGTTCTTCCTTACCATCTTCATTCTGATAAAGGGAAGAATGACATATCTGTCAACTTACAGTCATAGAGAATCATCCATTACAGTTAAAATTAGAGTTTATTTCCCTAGTGTTAGTCATTCTTTCCTATCCTTATTAGCCTCCCTGCTATGCTTGTCCTGTTTCATTACTTACATGTTTTAAATAAGCCTTGCCTCTTCTGAAACCCAAGTGAAAACACATGCAGGTCAATGAATGAACACACAGAGTTTACACAACTTTATTAAAAGGTCAGAGATTTAGTATTTTTTCTTTAAGAACTGTACTCAATTTACAGACCTTTTCTACATTAACAGAGTAAAGCCTCTTTTCATTTTTAAATACCATAGAAATCCATCTTTCTAATATAAGTATTGAGAAAGTTTTGCAAGACTGTATCCAAGGATATTTTTGGAAGCAAAAAATTCACAGCTATGTAGACTTGCTTGTGAGTTAAATAAACTTTCTGACATAATGTCTTCTTTTCTATTTTCCCCCTTTCTCCCTAAAGTTTCAACATGAACGAAGTAATTTATAGGCCAATGTTGGATCTGATATACCCTTACAATTCCAGTAAGACTAAGTATCAAAACCTTTTTTTTCTTTTCTTTCATTCCCTTTCCTTCTCTTCTCTTTTCTTTTTTCTTTTCTTTTCTTTTCTTTTCTTTTCAAGCATCCACCTGTATATACTATTCACACAGCTATGCCAAGCACTGTACACAGCCATTTAAACAAAATATAACCCCTGCTGCAATGAGACAGTGGTTCTCTGCAAGCAATCTGCCGGGGTCGTCGTCATAGCCAAAGGAATTTTTCCTCTTTGTGTTCGTGTTTAAAATACAGCAGTTTCAGTGCTGGTATGTGGAAGTTACTTGAGTACTTATACTGATGAGATAGATCACTGAACCATGGAAATACCATTCAATATAATGCCATTCATTCAAATTTGTATTGTTGTTTGAAAAGCATATGAAAACACATGAGGTGAGGGAAGAGGGGAGGTTATTTGCTTCCCTAAGTGGTCTTGGAACTAAAGGAATTTGAAAATTCAATTCAACAAGCATTTACTGAACACTTATTCTGAGTGAAGCACTGTATTAGGTGCTAAGGACATAAAGAAAAAATGAAAACTTGTCTCTGCCCTCAACGAGCTTACATTTTACTGAAGAAACATGAACACAGACAAATAAATAAATAAATACAAACTTAAGGAAGGAGAAAATGCCAAAAACCAGGGGCATGGAGAAAGGTTTCCAATAAGTGATGGCAGTTGAGTTGAACTTCGAGAGAAACCCAGGATTCTAAGATGCAGAGAAAAGGAATCATTCCAGACATGCAGAGAATTCCTTCCCTAGGACACAGGTGAAAAGAGAAAGGTAAATAGACCATAGGAAAAAAAATAAGTAGAAACATTTATTAAGTCTGATTCTCCTCCTTGCAAGGAAGAAACTGTATAGTTACAGAATTATTTTTCCTCACAAAGTGGAAATCCTGAAATTGTCCTCTATGGCTAAAACTTCCAATTCTCTAGTCCTTCACCTGAACTTTGTCTTCATCTTCAGTGTGACCTCTACTCGCTCCCCCCTATTCTCACCCTACCCAGCACATCCCCCCAAGGGCAGTCATTTTTATAAGATTGGAAATTGGGGGAGGATGAGGAAGAGGGTGGTGAAGGTAGATGGGGTAAGAGTGTCCTAATCTGTCGTTTCTTTAATGTGGATTAACTCCAGGTGTAATAAATTCCTTCCACCAATGCAATTGAGCAATTAGCTTGTAACTTAAAGACTTAGAAAGTTGCCTGGTGCAATGAGAAGTTAAGTAACTTACTGAAGGTAAAAGCTAATACATGTCTGAAGTATTACTGGACCTCAGATTTTTCTGATACTAAGGCCAGTCAGTCCTTTATCCACTACATCACATTGCCTCTCAAGTGACCAACTATAGATGTGACAGGCTGTTTTGGACATAGGTATTTCATAAATATATGTTTAAGGGACCTTAAATTTAATTAGGGCCTTGCCCTTCAAGTTCGATTGATTGGTCCTTGCTCATCACCAACCTTGGTTAATTCCCTTTGCTTTTTCTGTTCCCACTCCAAGCTGTCAAACCTAGGGAAGGACCTCACTGAAAGTCAATATCTATTTATCCATCACTAATTATCTCCCGACTCTATTCCCCACATTAGAAATATCAAACTTTTTCCATTCGCTTCAAGCCTCTCATTTCTACCTCTACATCATCTTCACCTCTCCCTCTATCTCTAATCTCTACCTTCGGGCTTACCACTCTTAGCACATATTGAAAACTCTGAGACCCTTCTGTAGCAAATACGTGTCGATAGAAATGGAGTCAATCCCTTTTCCATATGCCCTCCACCAATAAAAGATGGGTAAGAAACTCTGGGATACACATAGCAGAGGAGAATGGGGGACACAGGGGAAAGGAACAAACATTTATGTAGTGCCTACTATGTGCCAGATACCGTGGTAAGTACTTTTTACAAATATTGTTACTTACCTTTGATACTCACAACAATCTTACAAGATAGGTGCTTTTATTATATCCAGTTTACAGTTGGAAAAACTAAGGCAAGTAGAGGTTAAGTGATTTCCCAAGAGTCATACATTATCTGAGGCCCAATCTGAGCTCATCTCTTCCTGACTCTGGACCCAGTTCTCTATCCGCTGGGCCACCAGCTGCCTCTGATACAGAATGGTTGGTAGACTATGTAGGACCAGTTTGGCCTGAGACATCATGCAAGGTAGACTGAGTACTCAGTAGCAAAGACGAGAAGCCAAGCCAAGACAGAAGGTGGGGATGAGGCCAATCATGGACTAAAATAAAGGAGCTACCTTAGACTATAGACCCCCACTAAGCTAAGGGATCCCTTTGGGAAGACTCAGGACTTAAAAAGAAGAGAATAGACGTCATCCATAGTTTCTCTGTTTTGTGAGGACTGTGACCCAAACTCCTGGCAAGAAATATAGGAGTACATAGTCAGAGTTAGAAGGCCATGTAGCCTAAACTCACCTTACAGATATGGGAACTGGAACTCAAAGAGGTTAAAAGGCTTGCCTAATGTCACATAAGTAGTAGTCATCAACAAGCTTTTATTAAGCACCTACCATGTTAAGGTTAGCACAATGCTAAGTGCTAAGGACACAAAGAGAAGGGTGGTAAAAATTCCTGATCTCAAGGAACTTTTAGTCTAATGAGGAAGACAATATCAATCAATCAATAAACATTTAAATGCCTACTACTTGCTAGGCACTGTGCTAAACTCTCTGGGAAGCAAAAAGAGGCAAAATTCAGTCCTTGACCTTAAGGAGCTTACAATCTAAACAACATGTAAACAATCAGGTAAAAATAAGAGATATGCAGGAAAAACAAGAAATAACCAACCAAGGGAAGGCATCAGCATGAAGGGTGATCAGGAGGGATTTGAATGTAGGTATTCTGACTCCAAATCCATTGTTCTTTCCACTGAACCAAGCTGCTCAGAAAGATGGTTTTTCTGTTGTGTGCTAGGGATTTACATAAGGATTCTTTCTGTGTTCTTAAATAAAATTGCTCTATATTTAATGTTGTCATTAACCTGATGCTTGGAGGGATGTTGAAGGCTCTTTGAGAGACCCCAAGACATTCTGACGCTTCTAGGGGAAAGCCCTGAGTAGGAGCAAAATGAGTTGTCAACATGGACAACCCCCTGGTGCATCTGTCATTTGGGGCATACTAAAATCTTGCCACTTTTCTTTTTTCCACCTCAGATTCTCTGTAGCTTGACACATGATCTCTGCTTTCACTTCTCTTTTTAAGGATTAAATGTCCCTCCTCTATTGTAAGACTCATCCTTCCACCTGTGATATTGATCCCATCCCCTCTTTATTCCTTTAGGAATTTACTCTAACAATCATGCCCTCTCTTTCTCTTATATTGTCAATGTTTTCCTCTCTACTAGTTTCTTTCTCTCTACCTACATTCCTGGGTCTCCCTTATCAATTAAAAAAAAAATCTTTCCCATTACCCTGCTACGCCCTCAAGCTATGACTCTTTTTCTTCTTCCTTTCACCATCAAATATCTTTGAAGAGTAGCTTATGGGCAGTAGTTCCATTTCTTCACCACACACTCATTTTTAAGCCTTTATAATCAGCTTCCTTCCCAGTATCCCACTGGAAAATGCTCTATCAGGAGGGTCTGATGACTTCCCAATTGTTGAATCTGATAGGCTTTTTAAAAATCAATATTAATCTCAATTAATGTCTCTGCAGCATCTGAGATTTTTTGACCACCTTGTCATTCTTGGAACTCTCATCCCTAGAGAACATAAGAGATGAGAACAAATATAGTAAATTCTTGACATAGTAGTCAGGAGTTCATACTTACTATGGCAGTAAGTTTTGGAAAACACTAGGAAATAAGTTGAACTAATTAGAATGAAACTATGAAAGCCAGGTTGAGGGCAGCTTAAAAAAAAAAAACTTTTGTGAGGCAATTGGGATTAAGTGACTTTTCCAGGGTCCCACATACCATCAAGTGTCTGAGGCTAGATTTGAACTCAGGTCCTCCTGACTCCAGAGCCAGAGCTCTATCCATTGCACCACCTAGTTGCCCCCAGGACAGCTTTCTAAACGTCCCCAATACCAGTTTTCCAGGAACATACTTCATAATCTGTAAGTTCTATGTAAAAGTGAATTATAACATTTGGAGGAGTCATATTATTCCTCTTGGTTTTTAGAAGAATTGTGGTTAGAAATAGAACTGATAAGGAAATAAAAATTTTTAAGAGATCTTCTCTTGCTTAATTTACTCAGTTAAACCCAAGAAACTCATGAGAATGAGAAGGAACAATAAGAGTGGATACACCATGGATGTATACCTCCATTCTCCATATTACCTCCACAAAAACCCCCACAGCCTTTACCATTCATAGCCAGTGTGGCAACCAGGAGCCACAGTGCAAGCTCTTTAACTGGGAGGCATAAAAAAAATGCAATTAAAACAGGCATTTTATTAAAAAGCCTCAAGCTGCTCATTAACTTGAGCCCCCTTTTGCTGTTCTGGGTTTGATTTCAGAGCTGGTGGTCTATGACAGATATTTTTCCCAAATTTGGATTATGAGGGCTTATTAATAGCATAAGGAGAAACATTTGTTGACTAATTAGAAACCTTCCACTAATGATTAGACTCTTCATCAAGTTTCTAATATGAATTATCTAGTACATTTTACATTCACTCTCTTAAGTAACAAATAGGAAGAAAATGTGGTGAAATACTAAAGAACTGAACTGGGATTCAGGTGAACTGGGTTGAGAACTAGTTCTATTGCTAAATAGCTGAGGGATTGGGAGAAATTTTTCTGCCCTGTCAGCCTCCTCATCTGTCTTTAACCACGTGATAACATTCATAGATATTCAATGGGAAGTCCCTTACTCACTCTGGTATTTTTTTAAATTAACTTTGGTGTTTGTTTTTAGTTTACATCATTCATTTCTACCAGATTTTGAGTTACAAATTTTCTCCCCGTCTTTCCCCTACCCACCACCCCAAAATAGCGATCCCACTGAATACCCCTCCCCAATCTCTCCTATATCTTTCCCCATTCTCTGACTTTCCAGTAGGGCAAGATGGATCTCCATTCTTTTATTTTCAGTGCCTGTATATCTTATTTCCCAGTAGCATGTAAATAATAATAATAATGATTTTTGAAACATTTTATTTTAAAACTTTAAATTCCAGATTCTTTCTCTTCCTCCCTCATCTCCCACCCTTACTGGGAAGATAAGCAATTCAGTATAGGCTGTACATGTGTAGTTACACAAAACATTTCCCTAGTGGAAGACTGTGAAAGACTGACTATATTTCCCTCCATCCTATCCCCCCACTTGTTCTATTGTCTACTTTGTCCCTGTCCTTTTACAAAAGCATGTGCTTCTAGCTAGCCTCCCCCACCAACCTGCCCTCCCCAACATCATCCCCTTTCTCATTCCCTTCCCCCTACTCTCCTGTAGGGCAAGATACCCAATTCAGAGTATATGTCATTCCCACCATAAGCCAA
>JAQQSW010004106.1:0-14525 GCA_028646575.1 Pseudocheirus occidentalis
CCAATTTTTCCTCCACTTCTCTCATTTGGTTTTCAAAGGCCGTTTTCAGTTGATGTATAGCTTCTAGGCATTCTTCAAGTGTCTTGGAAGCATGTGGTATGGGAGTTCTGACTGTGTTGTCTTCTTCCCATTCCATGCTTTGATCCTTTTTGTCCACAAAAAAGGATTCTAGAGTTTTGTTGCTGTTCTTATTTTGCTTCCTTTTCCTCAGGTTGGCCAGTCAATTAATTGGTTGGGTTTTTTAGCTCTGTGAAACTTTGCTTCCAGGAGGGAAAGCTCTGTTACAAATCTCTGAGGTTTTCCCAGCTGCTGGAGCTATTGTGGGGGGGTGTTGCAAGTCCCCCCAGCTTTGGCTTGCTGAAAGCGCACCCCAGGATCACCACCCAAGACGACGATCTGGATCCAGGCTGCTCAACGCAAGAGCACTTGGCCCTGATCAATCAATTCAGCCCCCCCTGAGGAGTCCGCAGGCCAGGAACTTTGCAGCAGCCCAGTGAGGGCAGCCGCTGGTTACAGCAGTTCCTGCCCCTCCCCCACTGCTTCCTTGTCCTGGGGGCAGATTGGCCCAACTGCTTTTACTCCCCCAAATTAAGTTTCAATGTTTCTCTTTCACTGACTGTCTCTAATCCTGGTTTGCTGGATGTGAAGATCCCCTCAAGTGCAGTAGATCTTCTCTGAAGTAGACTCAAGCTGCAGCTTGGGAGGCTTGGCTGCTCCTGACTACCCTGGAGGCTGGCTGCATGGTGGTTTCAGGCTGGGCTGGTCTCGGCTCCCCTTCTGCTGAGCTGCCCCTCTCTCCAATCCCTGTTTTTCGTGCCTTGGTAGATGTGGAGGTGAGGTAGATCTTCTCTCTTGTAGACTGGCTGCGGCTCAGGCTCAGCCAAGCTGCTTTTCTCTAATCCCTATTTTTCACACCTTGGTAGATGTGGAGTTGCTGGAGGCTGTAGATCTTCTCTCTTGTAGACTAACTGTGGCTCTGCTCGGCTCCTTCCTACCACCCTGGGCCTGGCCGCAGTTTGGGTTTCAGGTTGGGCTGGCCTCGGCTTGCGTTCTGCCATGATGAGCTCCTGCTGCCAAGTTGCCTTCTGTGAGAGATGTGTTTTCTGTATTTCTGTGAGTCTGAGAGTCCTAGACGTTGTCTGGGGTCATATTTTATGGGTGTTTAGGGTGGTTGTGTGGGAGCTGCAGAACCTTGCTGCTTCTATGCCCCCCCAGATATTGTCAATACTGTAATTAAGGACACCCAGTAGAATCACAGGGAGTAGTTAACCTGCATCAGAAGTCTTGAGAACTGTGCCCCCTTTGCAAGAAAGGAAGACAGTATTTAGTTGTAATATTTAGTTGATGGGAATAAAGGGTAGCAAATGATTACCAATAATCATAATATTGCTACCTTTAGGTAGAACCTGCTTATTTTTAAGAGAACTGACCTAAATAAGCCTTCAGGGCTATAACATTTTCCTTTAGGTGGGAATGTTCTGCCAATGGAACAACCTTTTAGAAGATAACACTGGGGAGGAATTGCAGTGTGTATGTATCTTTCCCCTTTCCATCATACATCAGATGCATTCTGTGATGTATGTGTACTAAGTACACACACACACACACACCTGCCCTTGAATAGGGACTGTCTATTCACTGAAAGGGTGGATGAGTTATAATAATAGAAATTTGGGTACAACCCAGGCTGCATTCTATAAAGGTGAGGGGTCTGACCCTCCATCCCGTTGTTCTCTCTGTGTGTTTAAGAGGCTCAGACACTATATTTGGCAGGAAATCTGGGTGGATAAGAATAGCTGGCAGTTTGATGCGCATGTGTGGAATGTGGGAGAGTGGTTGGAGTTAGAAAAACTGATTTGGGAGTCATCCCATAAAGGTGAAAACTGAACCTTTAGTACTCACTGAGAAGGGAAGAGAAGGGGATGAGAGGGCGTGGGAAGGGCAGGGGAGGGGAGGGAGTCAGCAAAGAAGGTAGAAAAATGGTTAGATGTTAGAGAAGACTGTGGAAAGAGTAATATCATAAAAGTAAAGTTAGGAGACAGTATCAAGGAGGGGATGATCAACTGTGACAAATGATAGATTATTAATGAGATGAGAAAGAGGATTCTGTGCTTGGGGAATATTAAGGAAAACATCACCATCATCAGAATGATGGAGACAGATGTAGCATTGTTAATACTAGAGAAGTGGGTGACCAGGAAGTGGCAGCAGTGATCATAAGCTATCTTTACTGCCAGGGATTCTTTATATACTACCTCACATAGATCTGAAATCCCTAAATAGTATCCTATGTTCTGGAGCTATTTATATTCCTCCCATAATGCACAAACACATGCCCAGAACATACAACATAATATCCCAGTACAATCACATACATTAAATACCAACACACCAACATGTAACACAAATTTATATACATTATTTTTAGCACCTTTTTCATATTTGTCACTTTGTCAGCCTATGAACAAAAAAAAAATGTTAGGTATAACTTGGCTCGTGTCTGATACCATATGGCCTCTGGGGCCCCTGCCAGCTTTTGATCTACTGTTCTGTGAACTCAGCTTTTGCTAGGAAACACAAGAGAAGTGGCATCAGGAGCTCTCCAAGTGAAGAGAGGGCAGAAGAAAAGGTAGGTAGGGCTGGACATAGAGGCAAAATCACGTTCACCATCCTGCAGCCCAGCTCAATGTAACAAACAGATATTTTTGAATAGCTCTGCACCCTATTACCTGCCTGCCACCAAATAATTATAAATTGAATATTAGACGTTGATTCTCACTAGTGACTTCCCAGACCTTACTGTGATCGCTAGTTTTGACCTTGCTTCCATGTTAGACATATCTTCTCTTTGCCTCAGTTTGATTTAGAAACATGCATGTCTGGCAGTCATCATTCCACCTTGTTTGTTGTCTTTCTGGCTATTACCAATGCAGGGACTTCTTGGCCATCTATGTCCCATCCCTTTCACTTTCTTTTTTGTTTGTTTGTTTATTTGCTCATTTTATGTTTTTTATAATTTTTTGCTCATACATGTAAAGTCTTTTTTTAACATTCATTTTTAAGTCTTTCTCCCTCCTTTACCTCCCCCCGCCACAAAGAAAGTAAACAATTTGTTATAGATTATACATGTTTAATCATGCAAAAATGTTTGCCATATTAGTCTATAAAAGAAGACATGGAGCCAAAGAAAAAAACACACAGAAAATAAAAAAAGTGAAAAATAGACTGCTTCCATCTGCATTCCGACTCCATCAGTTCTTTGTCTGGAGGTGGATAGAATTTTTCATTATGAGTCTTTTGGAATTGTATTAAATCATTGTATTTCTGAGAATAGCTAAGTCATTCACAGTTGATCATCATACAGTATTGCTGTTACTGTGTACAATGTTCTCCTGGTTCTGTTCACTTTGCTTTGCAATAGTTCTTGCAAGTCTTTCCAGGTTTTTATGAAATCCACCTGATCAACAGTTCTTATAGCACAGCAATATTCCTTTCTTATCATACCACAATATGTTCAGCCATTCCCCAATTGATGGCCATCCCCTGAATTTCCAATTCTTCGCCACTACAAAAAGAGCCTCTATAAAAATTTTTGTACAAAATAGGTCCTTTCCACCACCACACCCTTTTAAAAAAATCTCTTTGGGATGTAGAACTAGTAGAGGTATTGCTGAGTCAAAGGGTATGTACTGTTTTATAATCCTTAGAGCATAGTTCCAAATTGCTTTCCAGAATGAATGGGTCAGTTCACAACTCCACCAACAATGCATTAATATCCCAATTTTTCCATAGCCCCTCCAACAATTATTATTTTCCTTTTCTGTCATATTAGCAAATCTGATAGGTGTGAAGTGGTACCTCAGAGTTATTTTAATTTTCATTTCTCTAATCAGTAGTGATTTAGATAATTTTTTTCACATGACTATAGATAGCTTTGCCCCTCATTTTCCAAAGTGGGGAAGAGTGCAGTCAGCACTAGAAATTTCTCAGTAATAACTCTGAGTAAGTTTCCAACCTGATCCTACCTACAGATGGGACTAGGGAAAAGGAGAGCAGTATAATCTGCTCATATTGCATCACAGTCCCCTTACAGACTCATTTATGAATGCAAGGATCATGTATTGCCTAAAAGTATCTATCATCCTAGCACTTGATATAATGTTCTATGCATAGTAGGTTCTTATTAAATTACAATGGACTTGAATGGAAGCAGATATTTGGCATACTGAAAGATCTGTATGTTTAGATACGTGGGATTGATGGTGAAATTTTTACCTCCATTTTTTTCTTTAGGTAGGCCAAAATGTTTCTTCTCTAATCTCTTTCAGTCCCTCAAACTTTCTCCCCTTTTCTTTGCTTTTTTTTTTAACATTGTATTTTTAATTTAAGGACTAAAATAAGCATCTGTAAAACACGGTACAATAAAATGATTACACATGAAACTGCAAATCTACTATGCACAACTCCTATTCCTTTCAAATATACAACAAAATGATCATGCAAATTTCTTTTTTTCCCCTATCCCTTTTACAAACTCCCTTGTAGACCTTTACGTCTCTTTTGTTGTTGTTGTTGTTGTTGTTGAGTTGCGTCTGACTCTATGTGACTCAGTGGACTATGATGTCCATGGGGTTTTCTCAGCAAAAATATCAGTGTTCTGCCATTTCCTTCTATAATGCATAGAGGCAAGCAGAGATTAAGTGAGCACAGTTAGTATCTGAGGCTGAATTCGAATTCAGGTCTTCCTGACTCCAGACTGGACTATCCACTGGGCCACTCAGCTGCCTTTTATATCTCTACCCACCCTCAAAACCAAATTTCTTTACCCTCCACCAGGCACTTCAAAATCACTGTCTTATTCGTCTTTGATTAGTATTATTTTCCTCTAAATCAATGGTTCTCAACCTGTGGGTTATGTTCGATTTAAATACATCCTACATATCAGATATTTACATTATGATTCATAACAGTAGCAAAATTACAGTTATGAAGTAGCAACGAAAATCATTTTCTGGTTGGGGGTCACCACAACATGAGAAACTGTATTAAAGGGTGGCAGCATTAGGAAGGTTGAGAACTACTGCAATTGTTAATCACTGAATACATTACTATTTCTCAGTACTGTTAGCATTTCATGGAAGACACAGTGGAAGACAAAGTCTTAAACCCAAAGAATGATTGTTTATTAGTGGAATTTTAGATAGTGTGTTAGGTCCTATAGGAGAGATATTTTTGGAAGGTAGTTTTGGAGGTCTGAACAAGTAATAATGAAAAGAATAACAAGAATTCATGTTTATTATAGTATTTTAGAATCTCCAAAGGATTTTGCTTCCAATAACCCTGTGAAGTAGATAGTATAAGTTTCATGACTGTTTTGTCGATGAAAAAAACTGAGCATAAGAGAGTTTAAGGTCATAGAACCAATTAATGGAAGATTTGAAATTGAACCCAGGCATTCTGATTCCAGTTCCAGTGCTCTTTCCACAACACTAAGCTTTCAAGGTGACTTATTCTGCTGTGACTTAAGATTGACCCTAGATTTTAATTATCTCTCTAATCAGCATCAGTAATCAGATAAACTGGGCATTTCATCCCTCTGCCCCAAAGGGTTTCCAGGAATTAAACTTTGTTCAGAAGTAGCATAATGTAATGTGAAGAGCACTTGATAAAAGTCAGGAAACCTAGGTTCTGATCCAAGCTCTGTTATTCATTTATTCTGTGACCTTAGACAAGTCGTTTCTTGCCTCTGGGACTTGGCTTTTCCCTCTGTACAGTAAAAGAATTAGACTTGGTGACACTCTTTCTAATTCTAAAGTTTTAATTCCAGCTTTAGTTTCTTTTTGGATGAACAGATTTCAAATACAGTCAGTAAAAGGTTAATTCAATCTTGTTATCTGACAATAAATCAAGGCCTTGAAAAGAAAGAGAGTTGCAGTCTCAGTATGTGACCACAGACAGGAACTCAAAGGCATGTTGCTTATTCATTTGAGAAAAATGTCAAGGACTGAACAGGTTATTAAAGGGAAACTCCATAGCTCAATTCAGGTCTGGAATTTAGGTTTTTAATCCCTTCTCAAGGGGTTTCTTCCTGTAATACCTATGTTCTGTACTCAATTTGTACTATTATCTATTGGAGTCCCTAAGAGGCAACTAAAAAGTCAAATCATTTTCCTTCCTCTCCTAAAGGTCTGCTGAATTTGACAGGAGATAGGGTTAGAGCAGTGAAACAGAAGGCAAGGATGGCTTACTATCAGAAGTAGGGGAAAGTATTATGAGACAACAAAACATTAGGTAGGATGGTTCCATTCATCCTGGAATTGGAAGATGGAGGCTCAAATCCTATTTCTGTCACTTACTATATGTGGGACATTGGGGAAGTCACATGGACTTGCTGGGTCTTGGTTTCCTCAACTATAAATAAGATGAAGGGGTCGGATGAGATGGCTTCTGAAATGCCTTGCAGCTTTTCATTGTTGATCCTATTCTAAATGATAATTTAATAAACTACTTGCTGGATCAGAAAGGTGGTTGCTTTCTAGTCTTTGAGCACATCTTTTCCTATGCTTAGAAAAGCATTCCCTAACCATTCTGCCTTTTGAAATCTACCCCTCCCCCCATTCTTCAAGGTTCAATTCAATATTCCCTTTCCATGACACCTTCCCTGGCTCCTCTCACTCTCCCCAGCTAGAGATCAGTTCCTTGGACTCAGTTTCACTAGCACTTTCGATCTCTCTTATGAAGTTTTATATTCTACTTTGTATTGATTTATGTGTGTGTGTGTGTGCGCGCGTGTGTGTGTACACAACGGAGAGTGCTTAAGACTCCTCTTTTTTGAGTCTTTCCTAACCTTTCATTTCCCTACAGTCCCAACCCAGCACTTTTTGTATAGTAGATGATTAATCAATATTTGCTGAATCAACTGCTAAGTAAATGAAATTCCTTCTGTATGTAATATAAATGCTAGCTATCATCATCATCTTGATGATGATGATGATGATGATGATGATGATGATGATGATGTGTCACCTGATAAGGGCAGCTAGGTGGAGCCATAGTGCTAGGTCTGGAGTCAGGAAAGACTCATCTTCATGAGTTCAAATCTGGCCTCAGGCACTTAATAGCTCTGTCACCCTGGGCAAGTCACTTAACCCTTTTTACCTTGGTTTCCTCATCAATAAAATGAGCTGGAAAAAGAAATGGCAGACCCCTCTGGTATCTTTGCCAAGAAAACCCCAAATAGGGTCATGAAGAGTTGTTAACAACCGGAATGACTCAACAACAGCAAATCTCCTGACGGTCTTCACAACAGTCCTGTGAGGCCTGTAGTCCAGGGAGCTGGTCCTGTCTTTGTTCTCTGGAGTTAAGAAGCTGTCTGACTTCACATAATGAAAAAAAACCCTTTTAACAGGAACTTTTCCAATATGGAAATAAGAAGTGAGCTCTTCTTCACTTTAGGGCTTTAAGTAAGATAACTGGTTGTCAGGAATTATACTGAGGCAAGAATCCAGCAGAATGGGGGTTCAAGCCAATAGTATTAGAAAGAATTTCACTCCCCTCAATATCTCAGGGCAACTTACCCATAGACTACACAGGGATTCTGCGGGGACAGTGACTGAGCTCTGGGAGCCCAGGTTACCATTAGAGTTGGTTTTGGCAGAATAAGCCTTAGAGTTTTACAAATGTTACATTTAACTAAGGCTTAGTAAGACTAAGTAAGACAAGGTCCTGCAGTTGGCTCGTGGACAACTCAGGATCATTGTTTTAAAATGCAATATAACTGAACAAACGTTTAACAAGCATCTTCTAGAACTCAGGTCTCTGATGTGGAATCTAGTGCCCTTTCTACCATTCCACACTTCATGGTTATGTCTGAACCAGGCCTGATACATCTCTCCATCAATGATGACTTTAAAAAGACATTGGACACAGGACATACAGAGTCTGCCTCATAAACAAGAATCAACAAATAGATGTCGGTATCATTGGAATGTAGTTCTCTCAGGTGATCAAGTTTGCCACACAGTGCTAAGAAATTCACTAATGCTGACTGAGCAAAATTTTTTAAAAACAAGATTTTTCAGTATAATTTTTGTGTCCAACCTTGCTATGGCTTCTCTAGGCTTCGTAAGAATGATATATAAACTGCTATCCTGAAAGCATGGTGCATAGCAGAAAGAACCTGGGACCATCACTTGGGAACCTGGAATCCTAGTCTTTACTCTGTTACTAAATGGGATTTTCAGGCAAGTTCTTCCATCTTTCCTGGCCTTAACTTCTTATCTAAACTGAGGCTGAGGATGGACTAATTGGTATTGAAGGCCCTCCAGCTATCCCACGATTTGATCCTTAATACCAAACTATAAACCCTACAACAAGGTTTTATAACCTTTAGAGACTATGATACTCACTCACCCTCTCATTTCTTTGAAGAACATTAATAACTTCATATTATGTCCTACCACTAACCCCAGTTTCTGTGTTCTAGTAGCATAATCATTCACAGTAATTATGTCGTGCCCTACACACACTATTTCATGGAGCTTCACAACAGTATTGGGAGGTAGATAGTACATATATTGTTATGCCCATTTTGCAGAAGATAAAGTCAAACATTTTACAGTTTATAAAATTTTTTTAAAATAATTTTCTTAAGGGGCGGCTAGGTGGCACAGTGAATAGAGTACCGGCCCTGGAGTCAGGAGGACCTGAGTTCAAATTCGGCCTCAGACACTTAACACACAAAAAAAAAAACTAGCCGTGTGACCTTGGGCAAGTCACTTAATCCCAACTGCCCTCCAAAAAGCAAAAAAAAAATATTTTCTTAAGTTCTCATTGATAATAAATGATAAAGTCTGGATCTTGGATGTGACTGACTACCATGAATATAACAGAAGAGATAAAACAGATGCACAATGTTAATTCAAGGTAGAATGCTGACAAATATCAATTAAATGTAAAGGTGGAGTGTTATGGAGTTGTGTGGAGGGAAAGAGATTGGCACAGAAATCAGCAGAGGGATGGAGGAAGAAGCATTTGAGTTTGGCCTTGAAGGACAGAAAAGATTTCAGCATAGCTGGTGAGATGTAGTTCTACTTTTTTTTTTAAACTTTTTATTCATATTTTGTTTTTTACATTGCCATAGTATCCCAAGTATCCTCCCTCCCCCAAAGAACCATCCCATATGACAAACAGCATTTTTAGAGAGGAACCCTGCCCCCCCACCCCCGCCCCAGCCCCAGCCTCAGCCTCAGCCTCAGCCTAACAGATAAATACATTGAAAAAGTCTGAAAACAAGTGTAATGTGAAACACCTGTGGACTTCATGCCTCCAAAAGAGGTGTTAGGAGTGAATCATATATGATGCAGTTCTACTTTTAAAAACATTGTGAAATAAATGAGAAGGAAAATGAAAGAATGTAAGAAAATCTAGAAATTAGCTTGACATTCAACCTAGATTTTTGTGAATACTACTTTCAAAGCATTCTGAAAAAAGATAGGATATTATGGACTGTAATTCTATAGAAGAAGTCAACTCAAGAAGGATGGGAAGCTATCAAGAATGAAAATCTGGAGTCAAAGGGAAGCAATTTTAATGTGGGAGGAAAAGGGATGTTTAAAAAGACTAATTGAGTGGGTAGGGAACTCATTAAATAACTCAGATTTTTAGAAGACATAGGGAAGATGATAGCAAGGTAAGGAATTCAGGGTGAATATATCAATGTGTCAAAGTCTTGCAAGAATAGTGTCAGGAGTACTAAAGGCCAAAGTGACCTGAAACCTAGTGCAAATATCTAAGGACAAAAAATTAAAATGCTGTTTAGGGAGTTAGGTGAGGTAGGTGTACCTGTGAATCAAGAATCACAGAATTTCAAAATTGGATGGGATGTCAATGACTATATAGTACAATCAATACCAGAAAAAGAATGTCTTCTATAATCTTTCTGACAAGAAGTCATCCTAGATTTTATGGAAAAAGCTTCTTCAGAAAGGGGAAGCCTACTACCTCCTGTTGTAGGCTGTTCCATTTTTGTTGTTGCTTTGTCAATTAGTTGTGTCTGACTCTTTTGTAATTCCATTTGTAGTTTTCTTGGCAGAGGTACTGGAGCGGTTTGCCATTTCCTTCTCCAGCTTATTTTACAGAAAAGTAAACTGAGGCAAATAGAGTTAAATGACTTACCCATGGTCACACAGCTAGTATGTGTCTGGGGCTGAATTTGAACTCAGATCCTCCTAACTCCAGGGCCAGCACTATTCCCTTTTTTAAATAGATCTGATTGTTAAGATTTTCCTTGCTTCCAGCCAAAACTTGCCTCTTTCGACTTCCATTGATAGTTCTGCCTTCTCAGGTAAGCAAGATAATTTGAATCTCTTCTGCATGACAGACTATTAGATATCGACTAGCTTGTACTTCCAGGCTATATCCGCAGTTCCTTCATTATCTCCCTTAATGTTCAATGGCACATACACAAGTACTTCTATAATACCCTTCACCTGGATTCTCTCCAGTTTATCAAGGAGCTCCCTTTGGGGATGGAGGAAACAATGGACGGCAATCACAGACAAGAGATAAAAGGGAAGAGCAAGGACTCCATTCTCACTTTGCTTCTGTTTTTACTGCAGAGGAGAATGCTCCTTGAAGTAGAAAGGACAGAACAAAAATGGCAGGTAGGGACTTAATGCCCAAGAGAAGTAAGGGGATGATAATAGAGCACCTAACTACCCTGGAGGAGGCAAATCCACTGAATCATATAGTAATACCCTAACATAATGAAAGAATTAATAGATGGGATTAAGGAGAGTATGGTGGGGAGCCTTGAAAACTCATGGAGATTAGAAAAGGTAACATAGGACTGGGTTAGTGCAAATGTTTTCCTGATTTTGGAAAAAGGGAAGAGAAGGAACTCTGAAAACTATAAGCAAGTAAGTCTGGCGAACTTCTAGCACATCTTGCTAAAGGGATGTCTAGGAAACACTTAGAAAAGTAAATGGTGATAATGACAAAGGCATGATTGCTTCAAGAACAGGTCATACCAAACTAATTGTATTTACATTTTTATTATACTTGGAGTTCATGAAAATACTATCAATATAGTTTACCTAGATTTTAGGAAAACATTTTGGCATCACATTTGCTATTCTTGTAGAAAAAGATAAGAGATGTGGTCTAGGCAATATCATTTGAATGAGTTAGAATTAGTTGAATGTCCAGATGCAAAAATGATCATTAATCCTTTGACATCAGTTTGGGAGGAGGTCTTCAATGAGTTGCCTAGAGAATCTATTGTGTGCCAAGTAAGTGGAAAAAACTAAAATAATTTAATTTATGTACTTATACAATAAACTTTATGACTTCTTACATCTTAAGAATATTCTGATATGTTTTATGTTCTTCTTTTCTGCAAACACTTGTTTTTAAATGATTTGGAATTGAGTTCAAAGATTTTTTTTGACACATTTTTAAATCCCATACCATGAAAGCAACTTTTATTCCTTTTGGAAATTAAGTGTATCTTTGGTGAACACTTCATTTTCCCAAGCTTAATCTTGATTTTAATACATGGGTTTTCTAGAGGTTTGCATGAGACAAGGTCTAGGTCATTGAAATATTTTTATATTCAGCTTTGGGGTTATATATATATATATATATATATATATATATATAAATTTTTTTTGAGGAGGAAGACAGGGCAACTGGGGTTAAGTGACTTGCTTAAGGTCACAAGGCTAGTGTCTGACACTACATTTGAACTCAGGTCCTCCTGACTCCAGGGCCCATGCTCTATTCACTGAGCCAACTAGCTGCCTCTGGGCTAATTTTTTTTTTGACCTTTCATCATATGTATGGTATTCTGCAACATAGTATTTGTCTTCATGTGGGAATTTCAGGAATTGTGGAATAATTGTGATTGTCAGTATATCAATACATCTATGAGTTAATTATTCCCCCAAGAGAGTATGACTTCCAGGTTCACAAAAAGTTAAAAAAAATTAAAAGATTTTTGGGGAGGGATCTTTTTATATCCTGATGAAAGTGTCCAGACCTTATTAACTTATCTGTATTTCTTCTAATAACAGTTTTGATATACCTTTGAATGACAAAGTGAGTTTAATAACCAGAAATCATCTTTTCTGAATCTTTACTGTTCCAATCTTTGTATTATTTTGCCTATGACAAGCATTTTTCTTCAGAGAAGTGGTTAACATCTGGGTCTTTTTTTAATGGTGTTATTGTTCTTTGACCTTCAAGAAACATATGTTTCATTATAGAGGAATCAATAACAACCTCTTCATCTACAAAATTCCTCCGAAGGTCTTGTTTTCTGGGGCTTAATCAGACTGTTTTGCAGCACACACTTGTCAGTTCTTGCTGTTTTCTTTCTTTCCCTTTTTTTCTATCTGGTGAGTTTGAATGATCCTTGAAATTCTTGACTTCCCCACTCTAACAGCTTCTACAATATCTTTAAGAGTCATTGAAATGTACTATTTAGGAGCTACATATTTTGCGTGTTTCTTTGAAATAATATCCATTCTTAAAGACCACAGAATAAGAAATCTAACAAAAGAGAGGAATAAAATACATGTGTATAGCACAAAATCCAGCACTCAAATGACTGAGAACTAACTAAAGGTGGGGGGAAGCCAGTTCAATCCAGTTTCATTTGGTCAAGGTCAGATGTTCTGAATTAGCCTTGGGTCAATAGAAGCACACATGAATGACCATTGCTGTTATGAAATCAAATCAGAATGATTGTTGTGCTGAGTAGGAGATGTGGTTTAGAAAACAGTACAATTTGCTAAATTCATACTTGACTGACTAGCCAAATGAAAAGAGTAATCATTAATGGTTTGATGTCAATTTAGAAGGAAGTTTCTGCCAACCTGTCCCAGGAATCTATGTGTTGTTCTATGTTATTTAACAATTTTGTCACTATCTTGGACAAAAGCATTTTTGGAATGCTTCTCAAATTTGAAAATAATACAAAGCTGGGAAGAATGACTAACACTAGATGACAGTCAGTATTTTAAAATCTTGGCAAGCTAGAACAAGGGGACTGAATCTAACAAGATGAAAATTAATGGATATAAATGTAAAATCTTACACTCAGATTCCAAAAAAATCAACCTCATAAGGACAAGATTGGGGAGACATAGATAGACCACAATTGATTTCAAAAAGAGCAGAAGTTTTAGTGAGCGAGCTAATGGTGTGCTGTGACAGAAAAGAAAGCTAAAGTGACCATAGGTGGCATTAAAAGATGCATAGTGCTCAGGATTAGGGAAGTAACAGTTCTCTTGAGCTCATTTAATCTCAAAGGGGAATGAGAACTCCAACCTGCATTAGGAGAGAGGCCATTCATTAATAGGAGGAGGAAAACGAGAAGGTCAGTATTGCCAAATGGTTGGCAATTCCATCCTGAGAGATACCATTGTGGTTATTTGTCAATATGACAGTCTTATGTTTTCCCAGGTTATGTATGCTGGATGTGACAGACAATGTCCTGAGACCTATTCAGCTTAATAACTACTACTTATGTGGGAATCCCAAATACGAAGAATTAGATTCAATTTGGGGACCTGAAGCTGAAGAAGGACATTGATAAGCTGGAGAGTACACAGAAGGAGCTAACCAGCAAGGCAAAGTGTCATAGGAGGTTCATTTGAGGAAACTAAAGATGTCTAGTCTGTCTTCAAGTACTTAAAATGCTATCATGTGGGAAAGTGTTAGACTTGTTCTTAGTCTCAGAGGGTAGAACTGGGAGGAATGGGAAGAAGTTACAAATGGGTGAAATTAGACTTTCTATGAAGAGAAAATTGCTAAAACTTTGGGATGGCCAGAAGTAGAATGAATTGTCTCAGGAGGAAGTCAACTGCCCTTCACTTGAAGTCTTTAAGTAAAGGCTGGGTAAGTATTTGGATATCCCTTGCAACCCTGAGATTCAGTGATTTTGGACTAAAAAAGAATCTAAATAATCCAAACTGCATATCCTTGTAGATTTAGAATAAAGGAAAAACTATATATTGATTCCAAACTCCTTATGGATCAGAACCACATTTATTCACCATTGTATGTCCTCCATAGCACCTTGCATAAAATCTCGTACTCAACAGATTCTCAATAAATGTTTAGTGAATACTGAAACAGAAAAATGAACTTACCCTACATAGCACTGATTATAGCTCAATAATAGTAATAGTATCTCTCCCATAATTCTACGTATCTGCAACCTCATCATTATGGGTATTCCCTCTAAAGTGCAGAGTGCAACCCATTCACATCATCTTATCCAGCATCCTCCACAAATACCTAGGCTTTCCATCACCGCACCACAGGCAGTCCACACAGTTTTGGGGGCTTTTCTATAGATGTGTTGACATTTGAAGAGAATCATTAGAGCAAAAGAGTTGGTCATTATTATTTAGTTATATGACTAAGCTATATGACTTAGTCATATATACACACACACACATATATATATATATCAAAGAAATATATAACTAAATAAGGAAGTGGGTCAGTCATATACA
>JAQQSW010004107.1:0-14524 GCA_028646575.1 Pseudocheirus occidentalis
AAGAATGAGGATAAACATATTTCCAAATACTGGTGTTATGACACCAAGGAATCAAAGCTAATTATTTAGAGTGAGTATTTTCTATTCTGTAATTTGCTTATTTGTTCTGTTAAAGATTAATATTAAATTTTCACTTGGTAAAAGAATCCATATGCCTGTTTATGTCATCGTATCCCAGAAAAATATGTAACATATAAACCTATTTCAGTTTGGATCAGGGTACTTAATGTAGTATATTGAAGTAGATATTCTCTCAGATATTTTTTGTAGAAGCTGATCATGATTCTTTTACCATTATCGGCAAGATGAAAGTTTATAGGTCATATATATTGGACAAAATCTATTACAAATTCTTCACTGCCTAATTCTGTTTGGTGGACTTAACACATTTCCCCTCAAGTCATTATTTTCTGCTTGTATCTGGGAGAACCGCATGAGGCCAAGGGTGAGTGCTTACATAGAGTATTTTCAAGATTTCTTTTCAAACAAGAATCGAAAAATATGACTTGTTAGGTCACTGAGATGACTTAACATTGAATTTGACCTAAATTGTTAGTCCCTCGATGATAAATGCCATGTCTAATGCCTCTTTTTTAAATCTCTAGCATGCATCATAGAGCCTTATATATTATAGATATAATGGTTTCTTAGCTGACTGCGTAATGCATATGCTTGGAGAAGCTGGGTATCAAGAATGGTTTGAGGCCTGGAACCTACCATGCAACTGAAAATCTGGGGAGTAATAAAAAGGAAAAAAGACAGAAGAAACTAGTAGGTGTCTTTAGAAATTATAAATGCATGAGGGAAATTAAATTACAACATATTTAATGATTTTAGAGTACTTTTGAGACTAATGTAAAATATCTTCCAAGAGGCATCATGATATAATAAATAAAATCTGCCAAATAGAACTAGACTCTAGGATTATCTCTGTCATGTACTCGTTTGTGACCCTAGGAAAGTAATTTCTGTCAGTGTACCATGTAATTCTCTAAGGATGTATGCTGCATAGCAGTTACCAGATAGATAACAAATCATCTTATAATGTAGTATTGTGTAAAATATTCTCATATATTTCATCATGAATGCTTTCTTTGTTATTGTCATGATGAAATGTGGGAGATCTGATAATGTCACTCCTCTCATCAAAAATTTTCAGTGGAACCTATATTTTACTGAAAAATTCAAATTTCTTCATCTGGCATTAAAAGCCTTACCTTACCTCTCACCTTATTTGATATTACGTTGTCTACTGTAAAGTGGCAACTAATGGCTCAGTGGATAGGTCACTGGGGCTGAAGTCAGGAAGACCTAAGTTCAGATCCAGCCTTGGACATTTCCTAGCTGTGTGACTCTGGATAATTCACTTAACCTCTGATTGCCTGACAAAATGGATCTAGTGCATTAACTCAAGACGGAAATGGCAAACTCCAGGATTTCTTCCAAGAAAACCCCATATAGGGTCACCAAGGGTTAGACATGCCTGAAATAACTGAACAACAACAGCAAAAGTATTGTAATACTTTTAAGAACATGTAAATTTGTTGATGTGATTTTTCTCCATCTTAGTAGGCAATCATTTAGGGATATGATGACCAAAAAATTTATCACCCTGCATCCAACCTCCTTAAACCTGGCTATAACTAATACTCAGATGAAAAAAATCCATTTATAGGCTCAGACTCCAAGTTATTTCAATCTGATATGCATTACCAGATACTGTATTCTGTGATCATAGTCTTTAAGAAATTAGTATATCTTCATGCCACAGTCATATACTGTGTGTTCCAACCAAACCAGCCTGTTTCCCAAATTCTATTCCTGAACATGTCCTGTGCCCACCAGAGAATGATAAAGTTATATCAGTGATCTGATTGACATGATTCTCAGGTACTGGAGCTAAGCTGGGAATGAGACTTCCACTTTCATTGTTAATGGTCATCTCAAAATACATATTTGATGCATGGTACAGTGCAGGAACATGTATTCTATCTGTCATATATTTAACCCCTTGTTATAAGCAGGATCTGTTAGAACAAGCGTACCATTCAGGAATGAAAGCCCTGCTAAAGTTGATCCAAGAAGCATGAATGGACTTTTATACAATTGACAATGCAAATCGGCATAAATACTACCAGTCAGTTTACAACATTGAAGTATATAGTCCAATTGCAATCATGTATTCAGCATGAACACTCCCAGGTCAGTGGTGAAGATTGGTTGATCATGATAGAAAAAAATGGGCACTATCTTAATAGACTTGAAGGAATGAGTTCCAGAGCTCATTTATTAATTCATTAAGTATCTATGAAAGGCCTATCAAGTGTCAGGCACTTTATTAAGGCTTGAGTATAAAAATATAAAAATAAATTAGTCCCTGCCCTCAAGGGGCATTTATTCTTGAGGAGGGGGCAGATTAGAGAAAAATGAGTATAAAATACATAAAAAACCAATACAAAGTATTTATTCAGAATAGACATCTAGTAGGTGGTATTTGAGCCAAGCCATTAAGGAAGCTAGAATTTCTAAGGGGAAGGTGAGGAAGGAATGTGTTCCAAACAGGGAGGACACATTGTGCAAAACCATGCAAATGAGAAGTGGAATGTCATGTTTGGGAAGCAGCACGTAGACCAAGTGACTAGGATATAAAATGTGTGAAGGAAAGCAATGTGAAGTTGTCTTTAGCATGTGATACAAATCCATGCCTACTGGGTGAATTTTTATCATGTGTGACATGATTGTGACAGCTGGGAGCTACTGGAGCTTTTTGACCAAAGCAATGATTGATGAATGTCACTTCACAGCTGTGTGGAAGATCAGTTGGAGAGAAGACATTGGAGCCTGAGAGGCCAATTAGAAGCGCATTTCAGTAATCCAGGCAGGAGGTTGTAAGGGCTTGAACTACAGTAGTAGCTGTGTGAGTAAAACAAAGGGGACAGATAGGAGAGTGATGATAGAAGTAAAATTGGCAGGACTTGGCATCCAATTGGATATTAAGTCATTTAAGTGCCATATAGTGCAGAAAGAATTGAACTTGGAGTCAGCAAGACATGAGTTCAAATCTTTCCTTATATACTTACTGATCATGTTACTCTGGGCAAGATATATGCATATAAAATCACAGTTCTAGACCTTGAAGAGACCTTAGATTCCATCTAGTCCCCCCTTTCATCATTTTATAGATGAAAACCAATGCTTTGGGAAGTTAATTGGCTAAAGGGTTGAGGGAAAAAAGGAGTTCTGCTTTGGACAAGCTCATTTCCAGATTCATATGTGTCATTAAGTTAAAAATATCTAGTAGGCACTCTTTAATATGGAGTATGGACTTAGAAGAGAGATTGAATCTGGGTCTTTAGACCTGTGCACAAGTTTCAGAATGTGAGGTGAGACAAAGTATGTGAATAGTGGAAGTCTGGGAGATAATCTTTTGAATTGTTAATCAGTTGAATTTTCAGTCTTTTGAAAACACAATAATCTGTGCTCTGGGTCCTCCAGAAACTTTGCTTGTTGGACTACCTGAAATGCAACCTATTCTTTTATTTGCATTTTTTCCTATGTCTGGAATGCTCTTCTTATCCTTATTTAGGTATTGAATTACTGGAAAGATGAAATCAAAGATGACTTCTCCATGAGTCCTTAACTGAATCCTTTATCAAATTCTCCCTGGGAATTCACATAGAACGTTTCCTGGTAACTCTAATGAATCCATGATGTGTTATTACATATTATAGTTACCTATATACTTGTCTTCTCTCCTTAAGCCTGTTTATATTCAGGGTAATTTACACAATTATCTGCAGCCAAAAGCATTTAATAATTTTAGTAATATGCATTCTTTATACACTTGGTTTCCTGGCTCCTTCTGAGTAACCATGGGAGTATGATTTGAGTAATTCAGTGAAAAGTCCCTATAGTGTTTTGGGTTTCTTTTATAGGCAGGATAATCTGGAACCTCTTGCTATCCATAAGAATTTCCATTACTATTTGGATTTTCTGCAGAAAAATCTTCCATGATGCTAGTCTTTGGAAATTACGTGTCTCCTTGTTTTATGCCCTATCTAGTATTGTCATTTAACAGACCTCCATGGGCATATATTTTACGTGTGCTTAACTTATGTAGAGATATCATTTTTTAGTATATGAGAAGCAGCATGGCCTAATGGATGGAGATCTGGCCTTATAGTCAGGAACATTTGGATCTGAGTCTTGTGTTTGACACACAATGGCTGTATTACCTTAGACAAATCATTTACAATCTACATGGCTCCTAGGGACCACTTGATAAATTCTTTTTAATTGTTCTTCATTCTCATACACTCTCTTCTACATTTCTAAGTTCTAAGTTGCAGATAACTTATTAGAGCTATATTGGTAGAAGAAGTTTGAAGGTAGAAGGTAGAAGAAGGAATTATGACTGCCAATGAAATTAAATTCTTATTTAAAAAAAGCAATCTTTTACTAGGACAAAAACAGGAGAGAAAGGTAATAGTACAAAGCTGATATATTTTTTAAAGCTTTTATTGACTAAATCATGCTTTTTTTAACCTAGATTTTCATTGTTTTCCATTTGTGCTTCTTCATGACAGGCAATGAGTACAGAATATTTTTTTAAATAGCATTTCATTTTTAATTATATGCAAAAACCCATTTTTACAGTAATTAAAAAAATTAATTTCCAAAATTTTCTCCCTCCCTCCCCTACTTAAAATGATAAGCAAGTTGATATAGGTCAATATGGGCAATCATGTATAGCATACTTCTATATTAGGCCTGTTGTGAAAGAAGAAATGGACCAAAAGGAAGAAGTCATGAAAAAATTTAAGTAAAATGGTGTGCTTCAATCTGCATTCGGAATTCATCAGTTCTTTCTCTGGACGCAGGCAGCATTTTCCATGATCAGTCCTCTGGAACTGTCTTGGATCTTTGTGTTGCTGAGAAGAGCTAAGTTGATCATTGTATAATGTTGCTGTTTCTATGTACAATATTCTCCTGGTTCTGCACATTTTACTTTGTATCAGTTTATGTAAATCTTTCCAGGTTTTTTTGAAACCAGTTGGCTCATCATTTCTTATAGAACAATGGTATTGCATTATATTCATATTCCACAACCTGTTCAGCTTTTCCCCAGTTGCTGGACATCCCAACAGTTTCCAGTTATTTTGCCACCACAGAAAGAGCTGCTATAAATATCTTTGTACACGTAGGTCCCATTTCCTTTTCATGATCTCTTTGTGATACAAACCTTGTAGTGGTATTTCTGGATGAAAGGATATGCACATATTAGTTGCCTTTTTGGCATAGTTCTGAACTGCTCTCTAGAAGTTTTGAATCAGTTTAAAAATTCACAAACAATGCATTAGTGTACCAATTTTCCTATAACCTCTCCAATGTTATCATTTTTCTTGTGTCATAGTAGCAAATTTGATAGGTATGAGGTAGTACCACAGAGTTTTAATTTGGATTTCTTTAATCAATTGTGATTTAGAGTTTATATTTAGAGCATATCCCATAGGCCAAGAGATAGGTTTGATTTCTTCATCTGAAAACTGCCTGTTCATACCCTTTGACCATTTATCCATTGGGGAATGACTTACATTCTTGTAAATTTGATTCAGTTCTCTATATATTTTAGAAATAAGGCCTTTATCAGAGACATCAACTATAAAAATAGTTTCCCAGATTTCTGCTTTCCTTCTAATCTTGGTTTCATTGGTTTTATTTGTGCAAAACCTTTTTAAATTTAATATAATCAAAATTATCCATTTTATATCTCATAATGTTCTCTATCTCTGGTTTGGTCGAAAATTCTTCCCTTTTCCATTAATCTGAGAGATACACTTTTCCTTGACCACCTAATTTGTTTATGACATTACCATTTATGTCTAAATCATGTACCCATTTTGACCTTATCTTTGTATTTGGTGTAAGATGTTGGTCTATGTCTAGTTTCTGCCATACTGTTTTCCAATTATCCAAGCAGTTTTTTGTCAAATAGTGAGTTCTTATCCCTGAAATCCCTGAAAATTTGGGTGTGTGAAATACTAAATTATTATAGTCATTTACTATTGTATTTTGTGTACCTAATCTACCTGATCCACCACTTTATATCTTAGCCAGTAACAGATAGTTTTGATGATTGCCACTTTATAATATAGTTGGAGATCTGGTATGGGTAGGCCACCTTCCCTTGCATTTTTTTTCATTAATTTGCTTGATATTCTTGACATTTTGTTCTTCCAGATGAAGTTTGTTATTCTTTTTTTTCTAGCTCTATAAAATAGTTTTTGGTATTTGACTGGTATGGCCCTGAATAAGTAAATTAATTTAGGTAAAATTATCATTTTTATTATACTGATTTGGCCAATTGATCAATTGATCATGATCAATTGATATTTTCCAAATGTTTACACCTGACTTTATTTTTGTGAAAAGTATTTTTAATAGTGTCCATATAGCTCCTAAGTTTTTCTTGCCAACTAGAGCCCAACTATTTTATACTGTCTACAGGTATTTTAAATGGAATTTATCTCTTGTGGCTAAGCTTTGCTGATAGTATATAGAAATGTTGATGTTTTATGTGTGTTTATTTTATATCCTGTAACTTTGTAAAAGTTGCTAATTATTTCATGTAGGTTTTTAGTTGAACCTCTAGGATTCTGTAAGTATACCATCATATCATCTGCAAAGAGTAGTAGCTTTGTTTCCTCATTGCCCTAATTCCTTCCATTTCTTTTTCTTCTCTTATTTCTATAGCTAACATTTCTTATACAATTATGAATAATAGTGGTGATAGTGGGCACCTTTGCTCCACCCCGATCATATTGGAAAGTCTTCTAGCTTTACCCCATTATATATAGTAATGATAGTTTTAGATAGAAACTACTTATCATTTTAGGGAATGTTCCTTTTATTCCTGTGCCCTCTAGTGTTTTTTAATAGGAATGGGTGCTACATTTTGTCAAAGGCTTTGTCTGCATATGTTGAGAAAATCATAAGATTTCTGTTGGTTTTTTATTGACTTGGTCATTTATGCTGACAATTTTCCTATTACTGAACCAGTCCTGCATTCCTGGTATAAATCCCTCCAAATCATAGTGTATGAGCTTGGCGATATAGTGCTCCTTGATAGAATCTCCTTGATAGAATTCTATTTACATTTTTTGCATCAATATTCATTAGGTAAATTGTTCCATAATTTTATTTCTGTTTTGAGTCTTCCTGGTTTAAGCACTAGCACCATTTGTGTCATAATAGAAATCCGATAAGACTCTTTTTTGCCTGTTTTTCCCAAATAGCTTATATAGTATAGGAATTAAAGATTCTTTAAATGTTTCATAGAAGTCACTTGTGAATCTATCTGATTCTGGGGAATTTTTCTTAGGAAGTTCATTTATGGCTTGTTCAATTTCTTTTTCTAAGATTGGGTTATTTAAATTTTATATTTCTTCTGTTAATCTGGATTATATATGTGTTTGTGTGTATATATACACACATATATATTTACATATATATACATATTTAGATATTCATTGATTTCATTTAGATGCTCAAATTTATTGGCATATAAATGGGTAAAATAGCTCTCAATAACAGTTTTCATTTTCTTTTCATTGGTAGTGAATTCATTTTTTTCATTTTTGATACTGGTAATTTGATTTTCTTCTTTCTTTTCTAAAAATAATATTAGTCAATAATTTATTTCATTAGTAGTTCAATGGTTTTCTTTCAGTTTTATTCATCTCTTCTTTGATTTTCAAGATTTTTAATTTGAAGTTTAATTAGGGATTTTTCATTTGTTCTTTGATAGCTTCTTTAGTTACCTAATTCATTGATCTGCTCTTTCTCTATTTTATTGATATACGCATTTAGAGACAGAAATTTTCCCCTAAGTACTGCTTTTGCCACGTCCTTTAAATTTTGGCGTGTTCTTCAATTGTTTCTCTTTTACAAAATTATCTATTGTTTCTATGATTTGTTGTTTGACCCATTCATTCTTTATGATTTGATTATTTAATTTCCAATTAATTTTAATCTACCTTTCCATACCCCTTTATTATATATAATTTTATTGCATTATGATATGAAAAGGATGCAGTTAATATTATGCCTTTCTGCATTTGTTTGTGAGGTTGTTATGCCCTAATACATGGTCAGGTTTTTTGTGTGTAGGTGCTATGTAGCACTGAGAAAAAAAAGTATATTCTTTTATATCTCCCTTCAGTTTTCTCCAGAGGCCTATCATATCTAACTTTTCTAAAATTTAAATCACCTCAACTTTTTTCTTGTTTATTTTGTGATTAAATTTCTCTAGTTCTACTAATGTATTGTTGGTGGAGTTGTGAACTGAATCAAGCATTCTGGACAGCAATTTGAAACTATGCCCAAAGTGCTGTTAAAAAGTGCGTACCCTTTGATCCAGCAATACTACTTCTAGGGCTGTATCCCAAAGAGATCACAGAAGTGGCAAAAGGACCTGTGTGTATAAAAATATTGATAGCAATAGCAGCTCTTTCTGTAGTGGCAAAGAATTGGAAATCAAGGGGATGTCCATCAATTGGGGAAATAAACAAGTTGTGGTATATGAATGTAATGGAATACTATTATGCTATAAGAAATAAGGAGCAAATGAACTTCAAAATAACCTCAAGAAATTTATATAAACTGATGCTGAGTGAGGAGAACAGAACCAGGAGGACTTACACAATTGTACACAAATACAGTCACATCATATCTGTGATGACTAACTTTGATAGATTGGTCCCCTCTCAGCAATACATGGTTAGAAGACAACTACAAAAGACACATGGTGGAAAGGGATGTCCACATCCAGAGAAAGAACTGCAGAGTCTGAATGAAGATTGAAGTAAATTACTTGTTCTCTCTCCTTTGTGGTTTTTTTTTGTCCCTTCTTTCTTATTGTTCACTACATTGATTATAATCCTTTGCAACTTGACTAATGTTTAATTCGAATGTATTTGTAGCACCTATATCAGGTTGCATGCTGCCCAGGGGGAAGGGGGAAGAAGAGGGAGGGAAAGAAAATCTGAAACTCATGGGATTGTAGAGCTGAATGTTGTAAACTAAAAGTAAATAAATAAATAAATAAAGATTTATTTAGTTCTGAGAGGGGAAAGTTCAGGTCCTCTGCTAGTATGATTTCAACTATCTGTTATCTCCTGTAACTCATTCAACTTTTCCTTTAGAAATTCAGATGCTATACCATTTGGTACATATACATTTAGTATTGATATTGCTTCATTGTCTTTTAGCAAGGTATAGTTTCCTTCCTTGTCTCTTTCAATTGGATCTATTTTTGCATTTGCTTTATCTGAGATCATCATTACTACCCCTGCTTTTTTTACTTCAGCTGAAGCACAATATATTCTGCTCCAGGTTTTTACCTTTATTCTGTGTGTGTCTCTGCTTCAAATGTATTTCTTGTAAACAATGTATTGTAGGATTCTGGTTTTAATCCATTCTGCTATCCACTTATGTGTTAATGGAAAGTTCATGCCATTTACATTCACAGTTATGATTTCTGTGTATCTCCTTGCATCCTATTTTGCCCCTGTTTCTCTCTCTGTCTCTCTCTCTCTCTCTGTCTCTCTCTCTGTCTCTCTCTTCTCTCTCTCTGTCTCTCTCTCTGTCTCTCTCTTCTCTCTCTCTGTCTCTCTCTCTGTCTCTCTCTCTGTCTCTCTCTCTCTCTCTGTCTCTCTCTCTCTCTCCCCCTGTCCTTTCGTACTGTCCCTCCTCACCAGTGTTTTGCTTCTGCTTCTTCCCTTCTATCACCTTCCTCTGTTTTCTTTTCATTCTCCCCTACTGCTTCCCTATAGTATAGGCTAAGATAGATTTATATGCCCAAATAAGTATGTATGTTATTCCCTCTTTGGGCCAAATGAGAGGTTCAAGCAATGCTCACAACCCCTTCTTTTCCTCTACTGTAATAGTCTTTTGCATTTTTTCATGTACTATAATTTACCTCATTCTGCCTCCCTCCTCCCTCTTCTCCCAATGGAATCCTCTTTCTCACTCCTTAACTTTTTTCTATCATCCCATCAAAGTCAACTTGTACCCAGACTCTCTGTGTATGTATACTCCTTCTAACTTCCCTAAGAGATACAGGTATGTTCTTAAGAGTCACAAGTCTCATCTTCCCACATAAGAATGTAAATAGTTTAACTTTATTAAATAACATGGTTTTTTTTTCCTCTTGAGTCTTGTATTTGAAAAATCAAGTTTTCTCTTTAGCTCTTGTCTTTTTATCAGGAATGTTTGAAAATCACTTATTTCATTGAATGCCCATACCCTTATACCACCTCCTCACCTGCCCCAAAAGATAATGCTCAGTTTTGCTGGGTGGTTGATTCTTAGCTGTAATCCAAGCTCCTATGCCTCTCAGAATATCATCTTACAAACTCCTGATCCTTTAATGTGGAGGCTGTTAAATTGTGTGTAATCCTGACTGTGACTCTTCAATATTTGAAATTGTTTCTGGTTGCCTACAATATTTTCTCCTTGACCTAGTATTTTGGTATACCTTTCTGAAGGTGATAGGTTTTTTTACCCTCTGTTTCTAGGACATTAGGGCAGGGATATCACATGTAGGTGTTTTGCCATTAATTGTGCTTTTCTGAGTTTGTGTTTTGATCTTCCCTGCCACCTTAGCAGCTTTCTATGATCAGAGCTTTTTTGTTTGTTTTTTGCTCATTTTCCAGCCTCTTTAATGACTTTTAAAGTTGAACTTTGCTCCTGGGATACAGAGAAAACTGTCTGTAAATTAAGGAGCTGGTCACTGTCTTTCTGGGCCATGGCCTCCAGAACTGGCAGCTCACCTACTGCACTGGTGTTGCCGGGCCTATCTAGCTAACTGTACTAAGGCTTCCAAACTTGCTGATATGGGCCACTTGTCGGCAGTGCTGAAGACGGGAGACCTCATAGCTGGCCTGACGCACCACTGGCCTGTTAAGCTGAACTACAGGGCCTCCATTCCTAATCTGTGCTGAACCAAGGGGCCTCCTGCTGGCTTACCTGCCTGGACACTGCCTGCACCGGGGATGCACTCCTTTTTTATCCAAGTGAGATAGACCTTTCCTACAATCCTTCTTAGTTATCTTGGGCTGAAAAAATGTTTCATCCCACCCTTTTGTGGGTTCTGTCACTCCAGAATTCATGTTGAGATGTGACTTAAAGTTGTATTGAGGGAAATTGGGGAGAGCTCAGGCAATTTTCCCTTTTCTCTGCCATCCTGGCTCCAGCTATCATACAAAATATTTTCCCTTAACTGTGGGCAACTGAAAATTACATTCATATTGTTGAAAACTCTGATAAGCTAAGAGACATCTGGGCAAATAGACTTAGAAAATTCCCTCTGGTGCTTCTATCTGGAACCCTGAAACAGTAGAAGCATTGTAGAAGCAACTTTTCTGGAAGAATCTTCAAAATATATATATTTTTTGGCTTTTATTTAAGCATTGATTAGCTTAGGACATTTTTCTTAAGTGTTTATATGTTTCATACAAGCTTCAATAATTTGCATTCTAATATTTCTCAAAAACAAGGATAGAAAGCATTAGTAAGTATCATTTTACTCATGTAGAAATTGATGGGAACTTCAGGTTGAACATCACTGAGGAAGCTGTAAGAATAACTGAATTTAGTGCCTAGCACAGCCCTGTACATGTTAAGATGGTTTTTTTTTCTTAGCATCTGTACAGGGCTCTGCCCACAATAGATTTTAACAAATATTTTAAAAGAGGAGAGAGAAATTTTAAAAAGGAGGGAAAGGATATTAAGAAAGAGAAGGGGACAATAAGAGTGGGCAAGAGTGAATAGGAAGAAAAGGATGGAAAAAGGAGAAAGAAGGGGAAGAATAAAGGGGATGATAGACCTACATCTGCACCTATGCTCTTTGAGCAAACTCTTTCCTTTTAGTTTTTTAGGAAGTCCTCCCATTGCCCATATAAGCCAACTGCAATCTGTCCCACAATTGGTTCCAGAGAAGTATACTGTTTTCTTTATCAGTTTTATGTGGTACGTTCAGCTAGGTGGCTATCCACTCTTGTGGAGATATTGCTGGACGTGAAGTTAGGGAGAGTCATCTTCCTGAATTCAGATCCAGCCTCAGACATTTACTTGTTGTGTTACCCTAGGCAAGTCACTGAACCCTGTTTTCCTCAGTGTCATCTGGAAAACAAGTTAGAGAAGGAAATGGCAAATTACTACAGTATCTTTTCCAAGAAAACCACAAATGGCGTCACAAAGAGATGGACATGGCTGAAAGGACTGAAGAACGATAACAAAATAATGTGGTATAGTGGTAAATAGTATTCATACCCAGAAAGCATAAGAGTTCTAGTCATACCAAGGACACAGGAAACATCCATCAGCCAAAGCAGTGCAGTTATTTTCTCTGAACTGTTCGAATTTACAATTACCCTTGAAGGTAATATCATTTCCATTTATTACTTTATTTGCACTCTAATCTTTTTAAATTCAATTTGGGCCTGTAATTTCATCAGTCTGGGGTACTCCATTTTTGGAAACTATACAATGATGTAATTCACATCTCTAGTTTGTAATTCTACATGGTTTGCAGAACAAATGGAATGTTTGGTGGTTTGCCCAAGGGCACATAACTAGTAGGCTATCTGAGGCAAGACCCAGGTCTTCTGACTCCAAAGCCTGCTTTCATCCACTCTAATAGGTTGTGTTTCACCCTAACTTTGTCTCATTTAACATGTTCCATAAAGAAAATTCTGCTCTCCTTTCAGAAAAGCTACCATTTCCTCATAGAGACTACATAAGCATTTTGTCCTAATAGACACAAAAATCAGTTAGTTCCCTGGGATAACTCATAATGACTCACTGGAATGTGGTCTATGCAAACACTTATTTTCTAGTATGACTTAGCTATCAATAGAAAATTTATTAAAAAATAAAATGGATGGGAATTAATATTTTAATTTTCAATCAGCAGCTGCTTTAGTTTCATTTAGTAATTAGGGGGATCACATTAGTTCTACAGGAAAAACTAAGGAGTGGTTGGTGAGTACTTAGAGATGCAAAAATCATTCAGTCAAATAAGTGATTATTAATCACTTAATATCTGTCAGATGCAATGCTAAGCAGTGAGGTTCCAAAGAAATACAAAATACCATTCTTGCCTGCAAGGAATTCACACACAAGATATCAATAACATGTAGTGTAAATGAAAGGTAATCTTGGAGGGAAGGCATTAGTAGAGTATGTACTTGCAGGGAGTTAGAGGAAGGGTTGAGACTGGGAAATGTCTCTGACAGAATGTGGGAGTTGAGCTGAGCCTGGAAGGAAGCCAGAGCTAGGAGGAGTCAGACAAGAGGAAGAGCAATCCAGGAACAGGGGAAAGTTGTTGCAAAAGCTTGAGTCAGGGAATGCAGTGTCCTATGAATGGAACAGTGAATGGGCCAGGTTTTCAGAATAATAAAATGCATGGGGGGGGGTAATTAAATATATGAAAATTCAAAAGGTAGGAAGGGAAGGGACTACCTTTTGAAGGATGTTAAATGACAAACAGAGAGTTGTATATTTGGATGCTAAATATTTATTGAGTAAGAGTATGACATAGTTAGACCTGTTCCTTAGGAAAAGCACTTTGCTGCCTGAATGGAGGACAGACTGGAGCAGGGAGAGACTTGAGACAGAACCACCAGTGGGCTATTGCAATAATCCAGGTGTAAAGAGATGAGGACCTGCACCAGGGTGGTGGCTATTTCAGTAGAGACGTTTAGTAGAGATGTTTATCTTTAGGTTTCTTTTTATGTTGTTTGTTTTATTTTTAAATCCCTCTGTAATCTGATCCCTTCCTGCCTTTACTGTCTTCTTACCCTTTATATCCCTCTTTTACCCCACATACTCTGTGATCCAGGAGCAATGGACTCCATGATACAACTCAAGCTAGACACTCTATCTTGTCTCAGCATTTTCACTTGCTGTCCTGAATACCTGGAACTCTCTGTCTCCTCATCTCTGTTTCCTGGACTCCCTTCCTTCCTTTAAGGCTCAACTACAATCCTACTTTCTGTAAGTTCTTTCTAAACCCCCTTGAGGCTAGCATCTTTCTTCTGTTAATTATCTCTACTTAATCAAATATATTTATCATATATATGTGTGTGTTAATATATTAGTTGCAAACAAGTTTTTTTTTGCATATTGCCTTCCCCAATTAGCCTTTTTGTCTTTCTTTGTATCTCCAGTTCTCAGTGCAGTGCATGACACATAGTAGATATGTAATACGTACTTGTTAACTGCTGACTAATTGATAAATGTTTTCAAGGTAGAAGTGACAATACTTGACATATGTGGGGTGAGTACAAATGAGGAGTCCAAGATGATACTGAGGTTGTGAGGTTGAGTGATGTAGGATAATGGTGCCCATGACCAAAAAAAAAAAGACAGAGGCAGGAGTTTTGTGGAAAAGACTAATGAATTCTGTTTTGAATGTGGTAAGTCTAATTTACTGCTAGTCTCTAACAATGATATGAGAATA
>JAQQSW010004108.1:0-14523 GCA_028646575.1 Pseudocheirus occidentalis
GACTTGTAGAAGTGTCTTTTAACTGTGTGTTGCTGAGAAGAGTCCAGTTTATCAGGGTTGGTCGTCACACATATGATGTATCTGTGACTGTACAAATTTTTCCTGGTTCTGCTCTTCTCACTCAGCATCAATTCGTATAAGCCTCTCCATGTAATTATGAAGTTCGTCTCCTTCCCATTTCTTATAGCACAATAGTATTCCATTACATCCATATACCATAACTTGTTCAGCCGTTCCCCAATTGATGACCATCCCCTAAATTTCCAGTTTTTTGCCACCACAAAGAGCTACAATAAATATTTTTGTACATATGATCCTTTTCCCACTTCTATAATCTCTTTGGGATACAGCCCCCAAAGTGGTATTAAGTTCATGAACTTTTGAATAAAAAAATGGTGCTGGATATGGACTCAAAAAAGGACTTTTTGTAACCAGGATTTGTGAGTTTACTGTTTGGTCATACATATTCTCTATCCATGTGCATCACTTCTAAATTTAAGTCCACTCTTCCCATGACTCTGTGTGTAGTTGTGAGAGACATGCTTGGAATTTTGTGGCTTTGGGAATGTGATTGTTTTATGTCAACTGTTGCTACTCTATCACCTTACTAAATCCCCTTTTCTAAAAGTTGATTGAGGCTATTGACTGATTTTATGGTTAAGGAAACCGAGGCCAAGAAATGTTTAATAATTTGCCTAAATCATATAGGTAGCAGGTGGAAGAGACAGGACTCATACCATTAGACTCCCAAACCAACACTCATTCTCCTTCATCACAATGCCCCCTTGCTTTCAAACTATTCCTGGATATTGCATGTCAGCAACTCTTTAAAAACATCTCTGTGAACTCATTCAAGATTTGCTGTTGACAGATCAACCACCACAGATACATCAGAGTCACATATTCGTCAAATATATTCCTCTTGTAACATTATAAAACTTCATAAAAATGAGTTTCAGACCATTTAAGAAATTTAATGGACCATTATTATTGTTGTGAGTAACCTAGTTATTGGGTAAAAATTTAAGTATTAAAAGATCAAAGTTTTCCCTTTAACATATTTAGCAAAAGATCTATGTGTCCAGTAAAGAATTTTCAGGGGTTAGTTGACAGAAAGTAACCATATCATGCCTAGATAACTGATTTTTAAAATTAAAACATAACTTTTTTTGTGATATTGTTCAGTATTCACCATGTCTATTGCCTTCTCCTTCTCTTCTTGCAAATGGTATTCATAATATACAGGTTTCAATCTTCTGTGTAATCTACATGCCTTTGACCTCTTTCATTTATTAATTGTGAAACACTTTGCACTTCATTTTCACTGTCCCTCTTTGTATCTACCTCCTTTAAGTGACTGAATTTCAAGGTATATGTTGACTGGATTGGAAAGATTTTTTTCATGTTCTTCATAGAATTTATTTGTATTCTTGAAATAGTTGTTGCAAAATGTGCAATGATTATCATTGTAGTCTTTTTGCCTCAATGCTCATGCCGTTATCAGGAGCATTGAGTCAGCCCTGCTGTTTTGTCCTCTGGACCATCATAACTCCAAAGACCATTCCCTAGGGCAGCGGTTCTCAACCTGTGGGTTGAGACACCTTTGGGAGACGAACAACCCTTTCACAGGGGTCCCCCAAGACCATCAGAAAACACATATTTCCGATGGTCTTAGGAACTGAGACACTGCTCCTCTATCCATCTCCAGGCAGGTCCACCCACATGCAGATATGCCCACATACGGTATTAAACGGTCATTGCATTAAGAAGGTTGAGAACCACTGCCCTAGGGGATTTAACCCACTCAACTTTGTAACTTCAACCTTGGGGCCCACACTGTTCTGACTGGTGAGAACATGTACACAAATTGACATGACTCACCGTATATACCCAGTTTTGAGTCATGCTTCATGTTCTACCCTGGGCATCTTCTTGCTATCTTCCCTGACCGTGCATGCATACTCCCTCTAGCAGAATCATTACCATATCAGTCAACTCTCTTATGGCTCTGTTCTCCAATCCTGTGAAGTTCCAAACCAAAACATTTCATCCCTGTACATTACTCCTTATATATGTTGTTAGCCCCATTGGAATGTAAGTTACTTAAGACCAGGGACTGCTGGTTGTGGTGGTGCCATACTAGCGATTCCTGTTACCAGGAAGGTGGAGGCTCAACCTTCCTAATCTCTTGAGCTAAGTACTTATGAGTGATGGGCTATGATGATTTGTTGTCTGTACTAAGTTCAGCATTAATATTATACATCCCTGGGAATGGAGGGTCAGCAGAATGCTCCAAGAAGAATGAACTGGCCCAGAAATAATAGGATTAGACTTGTGAGTAACCCTATACATCCAGGCTGGGAAATATTAGAAGACTCAGCCTTTTTCCCTTTTTTTTTATTTTAAAGAAGAGTAAGGACTATCTTGCTTCTATGCTTGCATTCTCAGTGCTTGGCTTAGAATTTGGCATGTAGTAAGTGCTTAACAAATGCTTTTTAATGCAATCAATTAATTAATTTCTCTGCCATCTCCAATCTATTCTCCATACTGCTATCAAACTGACCTTCTTTTAAAAATATAACTGATTTTTAGTTTTGAACATGCACTTCCATAAGATTTTGAGTTTTGAATTTTCTCTCCCACTCCTCCCCTCTCCCCAAGACAGTATGCAATCTGACATAGGCTCTACTTATACATTCATATTAAATATATTTTCACATTAGTCATGACATAAAAAAGAATTAGAACTAACAGGAGGAACCATGAGAAAAAAAAGCAATACAAAATAACAAAAGAAAAGGAGAGTAAATAGTATGCTTCCACCTGCATTCAGACTCCAAAGTTTTTTTTCCTCTGGATGTGGGTAGCATTTTCCATCATGAATATTTTGGAGTTGTCTTAGGTCCTTGTATTGCTGAGAAGAGTTAAGCCTATCCAGGTCAGTTATTGTACAATGTGGCTCTAACTGTGTACAATGTTCTCCTGGTTCTGCTCATTTCATTCAGCATCAAATCATAAAGTCTTTCTGGGTTTTTCTAAAGTCCACTTGCTCATCATTTCTTAGAGCACAATAGTATTCCATTACATTCATATACTACAACTTGTTAAGCCATTCCTCAGTTGATGGACATCCCCTCAATTTCCAATTCTTTGCTACCACATAAAAAATTGCTACAAATATTTTTGTACGTGTGTGCTTTCCCCATTTTTATGATCTCTTTGGGATACAGACATAGAAGTGGTATTTCTGGGTTAAAGGGTATGCACAATTTTATCTATGGTACCTTTTGGCAGGATGTAGTTTCCTTCTTTATTTCTTTTAATTAGATCTGTTTTTGTTTTTGCTTTGTCTGAGATCAGAATTGTGATCCCTGCTTTTTTTCACTTTAGCTGAAGCAAATATATTCTGCTTCAGTCTTTTATCTTTACTCTGTGTGTATCCCTCTGCTTCAAATGTGTGTCTTGTAAAAAACATATGATAGGATTATGGTTCTTGATCCATTCTGCTATCTGATTCCATTTTATGGGAGAGTTCATCCCATTCACATTCACAGTTATGATTACTATCTGTATCGTTCCTTCCACTCTATTTTTGCTCCATTTATACTTTTATCTCTCCTTTCTTCTTTTCCCTCCTCACTAGTTTTGCTTTAGCCACCACCTCCCTCAATCTGTTCTCTCTTCTATCAGCCCCCTCCCTTTTCTTTCCCCTTTCTTCTACTTCTTATAGGGTAAGTTAGATTTCTACACCTAAATGATTACGTTATTCTTTAAGCCAAATCTGATGAGAATAATGCTCATCAGGTTCAAATAATGCTCATCTCCCTCCTTTCTTTCCCTCTACTATAATAGGTTTTTGAGCCTTTCCATGTAATGTAATTTACCCTTGTCTCCTTTTTTTCTCTTCTCCCAGTACAATCCATTTTTACCACTTAGATTTTTTTATCATCACATCAAAGTCAACTTATACTCACACCCTCTGTCTATGTATACCACCTTTTAAATGGTGTAATAACAATACAATTCTCAAGAGTTACAAGGGTAATCTTCCCTTGTAGGGATGTAAACAGTTTTGCCCTTATTAATAACATGTTGTTTTTTCTTTTTTGTTTCCCTTTTTATGTCTCTTTCAAGTCTTGTATTTGAAGATAAGATTTTCGGTTGAGTTCCAGTCTTTTCATGGGGAACATTTGGAAGTCCCCTGTTTAGTTGCATATCCGTTTCCTTCCCTGAAAGATTATGCTCAGTTTTGCTGGGTAGTTGATCTTTGGATGTAATCCAAGCTCCTTTGCCTTATGGAATATCTTCTTCCACGCTCTCCAATCTTTGAATGTTGAAGCTACAAGGTGTTGTGTAATTCTGACTGTAGTCAAACTCACATTCTTCAAATATAGACCTGTCATTCCTCCTACTCAAGCATCTTTACTGGCTTCTCATTGACCTTCTGATAAATTATGAAATTGTCAGTCTGGAGTTTGACATTCTTTGCAATCTAGCTACCTTCCATTTTTTCTAGTTCTATTTCATTTTACTCCCTTTCATACATTTATGCTAATCCAAGTAGGCTGCCAGCTGTTCTCATACATATTATTCCATCTTCTTTCTGTGTGTTTTTGCATGGAGTAGTTTCTGATGTCCCGAATACACTTCTTTTCCTCCTCAAACTGGTAGAAGCCAAAGCTTCTTTAAAAATACTGATCATGAGACCTTTCTTCTTCTCCTAAATAAGTGACTCAGTCAGGAAGAGTACTAGACTTGGAATCAGGATGACTTGAGTACAAATCCTGCTTCAGACATTCACTAGCTGTGTGACCCTGGAGAAGTCACTTAACTTCTCTCAGGCTCAGTTTCCTCATCCATAAAATTGGGATGATAATAATAGTGCTGACCTCCCAGTGTCATTGTGAGAATTCAGCTAGATGACATATATACAGTGCTTTGCAAACCCTAAAGAGATAGATATGTACTAGCAATTGTTATTAGGACTCCTCTTTCTTGAAATTGTTATATGCAATATAGTTATTTCCTTAGGTGCATATGTTTTCTTCCTAGTAGAATGAAAATTCCTGGAAAATGCCTTTGTATCCCTAGCACTTAACACATTAAAAATTCTTAATACATGTTTTAGTTGAATTGAATTCGAACCTTTTTGCTCATCTTCCCACCATTCTAGATTTTCAGAGGGAAACCCTGAAGATCCAACTTATTATTTTTATTTGATCCATAGCTTTGCTTTATGGGCGAGCTGCTGCTACAACCCCCTGAATTTTTCTTTTATCAGTTAGTAACCCTTGGCTTGCATTTATTTCAATGCCACCTGATACCTAAAGATGTACCACCATTCAGTAAGATGGCCAACTTGACCACATCTCTAGCCTAGCCCCTGGAATAGATACAACAGCAGATGTTTTGAATAATGTATTTTTGCTATGAGTACAGCTAATTTTTTTCTTAATTGAAAAAGTTTTCTGTCTTTGCTATGGATAGTATTCTGTGTGGACCTTTAATCCAGTGAGTTTTTTCAATGACCATTGTCACACATGACATATTGGCAAGGGATATGTCTAAGTGGTAGGAATTTTCTTGAATGAATATTTTAGCTTTCTATTTCAAGTTGTGGCAGTTCATCAGGAAGATTTGGACTTTGATACATTGATATATAACTCTCAATTTTTGGACCTTTGTCTTTTTTTCCTCCCTACCCCCTTATCTTTTTTTTAATCAACAAATGGGGGAACAAAATGAGGCAGAGATTCTAGGTGCTGATGTCTGACTCCCCCATCCACCCTACTTCCAATCATGATTCACATCATCAGTCTTTTTCATGACCTGGGTTTATTGCTGTTCAGTTGGTACAGTCCTAGTACTTGGTTTTGAACATAAATCCTGAACATGATCATGAATTATGACACAACACAATGAGCAGGTGATCAATGCCATGGTTTAGCTCCTTCATGTATAATAACATCAGTTCTTATTAACTTTGGTAGTCAAGAATTCCTTGCTTTGTGCTTTATGTTTCTTAACATTTCAAGGCTCAGCTCAAATGCTACTTTTTCCATGCGATTTTCTTTGATAACCACTGCCAGAAATAACTCATCCCTTTCTGAATTATTGTAGCATTTTGTGCCAGTCATGCACGTCCATACTCTGCTTTGTATTTCAGATACATGTATACATGTCTTATTTCCCCTACTAGACTGTAAACTTCTTGAAGACAGGTCCACAGTTTATTGTTCTTAGTACCCCTCATCAGGTTCTTACACAGGTACTGTCCGTCAAATTAAATAAGGATTGATAAACAAAACAAAACATGAAATTTATTGAAAAGATCTGAAAACTTTATCCCTGAAAAGAAAAGTCTGTTGCTATACGTTCTGGTTATTCCCACCTCTTGATTCCATCAAATTAGATTTAAAAAATTCATACATTATTTATAACTGCATTATCATTATCATTCTCGGCACCATTTCTTTCAAAGCCATGTAATTAGTATTTTCATTATCATCATATCGGATGCTGATTTGAACATTCCTATAAGTACATCCCATGCTTAGACCTTTATTTTCCAATCTTCTTGTGTGCTTCTGACCTAAGCAATTGTCCAAGGTGACTGCGTTATTTGATTGTTTAATGTTTTCCTTCCTTTGTTTGTGTAATGGCACTTATAAGTGGCCCTTAAATTCCCTGTTTTCATATGTATAAAACTATTTATCCCACCTTTTTCTTGACCCTCAAGATGGGCTTCCTCTATTACCTACTGAGTTGATATGCATTGCTTATGAGTAGCTGAGAATCACAGATGTGAAGTACACAGTACTGAGATTGAAAGGACCTTCCATTAGGTCATCTTGTCCATCCCCTGAGGTCCCACTGCAGGACTATTTCCTACAGAATATATTTTCTAGTGCATTTTCATTAAAGCATCAAGCATTGGGGAATCACAGTTGGCTCAAGTTGTTTTCTCTGAATGCTAATGCTATGGCAGAAGACCTCAAATGACAAGATAGAAGTATCTGAATTTGGCCCTTGTTGACTCAAGCAGTTTATTTTGCATAACAGCACTTTGGGGGCTGTGGGAGTGGGAATGAGAGAATTGCTAGTCTCTGAGATAGTCTTGCTTTTGGACACAATCCAGGGTTGGACATATTCCAGGACCACCAGAACTAAGCCATTTTTGGTTGAAGAAACGACACAAGGAATGCCCATGATGGGAAGCTGAAACAAATGGAAGCATGGGGCCAGCTGAGCTCCCTTCTTGATTCAGCTGATCCTGTTTGAACTCTTTTGAATGTTAGCCTGATGAGATACCTTATCTCATGTGAGTTAAAAATGCATGTCTGGTAAGAAAGCTATCTATTAGATATCCTACCAGGTGGTGGCAGTATAGGGAGATCACAGAATCATTTATATTCTTCAGTTCCTAGGAATAAACTGTAAAAATGTAAATAAGGAAAGGCCTCCCTGTTTGTTGGCTAAAATTATTGTTTCTTGAATGAGATTAGTTTAGATTTCGCGAATATGTTCTAGGCCACTATAGGTAGATAACTCTGAAGGGAAAAGCGGTGGAAAAACCAAAGTACTTATACACATCCTGTTAATGTTTGCTTGTCTTTTAAAATAATGTAAAATGCTTTTTGATTATGAGAATGAAAGTCCAAACACAGTGATCACATCTACTCTAAGTTAAATTGAATAGGGCTAAGGGAGAAAGAGAAGAACTTCCTCCTCTGCTCCTGGCTTCTACCTATATACCTTCTCCCTTGGCTTCTTTATCACCCATCAGGTGCCGCAAGGTGGTTTCTGGTATTTGAACTCCTTCAAAATCTCACTCTGGCCCATTCCTTTATTGCTTCTCCTCTTCCTCTCTCACTGTCTATTTGTTTGTTGTACCCATAGGTGCTAAATTGCTTAAGAACAGATGCAGAAGTTGGAGGGTGCAGATGGCCACTACAAGGTGTTTTTCTATGTGCTTTTGTTCAATTAGAGATGTTCCCTGCTAGATTTATGCCTAATATCATTCCTTTTTCTGACTTCCACCTAAGTATTAGAGTATTTGTCTTTATTTTTCTCTCCATTACATATGTATGTATACATGTGTATATGTACGTATCCAGCTATCTAGTTATCTTTCTGATGCACCTTTATGCTGAATACTTTTCTACCTGCTACCATGAAAGAATATTCTGAGATGGATGCATCTTATTTTATAGCTGTTAATCTTCTCTTCATTCTCATCACTAGGAGCTGATATTTGCTTAAAATGAAAGGATATGTCTGTAGTCTTTACCCAAACCCAGAAGTTCAGATGATATCTCTAAAATTAATTCTTATCAGAAGCCCAAATATCAGAATCTAAGAACCACACATATTCAACATCCTTCTCCTCATACTAGTATGTTTTTTTCAGCATGGCTAATTAATTAAGAATAAATATTGTCTAAGTATAGAAAGCTTACATGCAGTGAGTTTTGTGCCCTTGTCTATAGAATGGGTCTTGCTGTGTGACTTGAAGGGAGGCAGAATAAATACATTTAGCTTCTTCTCCCCCTACCTTTCTCCCAGGGAGACTTTCTTTCCTGCCAGGAGGGGAAGCAGGAAGTTGGGGCCAGAGGCTACTCTGCTTTCCTCAGAGAAATGGGGTATAAGGCCAGAATTTTATCTCTCTGATCCCTTATATTATTAGTATATGGGGTATGATTGGGTTCAATCAAACTTCTGATTATTGTGTGGGGGTAAAGGATGCCCTAAACTCTAGATCCAAGGTTATATGGGAGATACTGGTACATGACTGTCTAGCATGGTGTACCCTTATCAAAGAAGGTGCTATGCTCTATGAATAAAGTAGAATTTCAGTAACTCAAAAGATGCACAAGTTTAGAGACCTCTCCATTCTAAGTATTCAGATGACCTCTTTGTACCTGACCTGTGGTAAAGCCTTTGGAGCTCACATAAGTCTGACCAGCCACAGCTGGACACACTGTACATTGACCCTGACATAGTGATGTTATTTTGGTTGTCTTTGGCTATGAAGGGCAACAACCACCAATCAATATTCAAGTCTTTTTTTTTTTTTTGCTTTTTGGAGGGCAGTTGGGGTTAAGTGACTTGCCCAAGGTCACACGGCTAGTTTTTTGTATTAAGTGTCTGAGGCCGGATTTGAACTCAGGTACTCCTGACTCCAAGGCCGGTGCTCTATTCACTGTGCCACCTAGCCGCCCCAATATTCAAGTCTTAACCCCTTTTCCATCAAGTACCAATGAACACACACAGCAAATAGCAAAGAAACCCATTTATCTAAATCATAGCAAAACAAATTGGAGAAAACATATGCAGGAGAACATACAGAGTGAAACAACTCTCATCGGCATTGAGGTAACTCAGCTAAACTGAGAATCCTTGACCTCTCCGACCCAACAGGAAGTTCCCTGTAGTCTCTAGTGCAGCAATAGAATAGGGACATGATGAAGATGTGGTTCCTTTGATGGCTTCTCTGAGTCTTTTCCTCTAGTATCCTGAAGTGGGGTTGACTTTACCTATTTTCCCTCTCAAAGCTCCACAAGTACCCGGAGCAACTCAAAGTTTGAAAATGACCTGGAGCTTTTAGGATTCCTGAAGAGGACTTGAAGTTAAGCATCTCAAAGGTGAATCAAATCTTAGAGTCCCAATGGGAACTGGGGAATGTTGGAGCTTTATCCTTCTCACCAACTCTACTCTGCCCCTCCTGCAGTATAGGGAATAGCTCCACCAATGAGGAGAGAGACCCATATCAATGGGCTTTGGGACTGAACTTGTGTATTAAAATACAGTTACTGACCCAAAATTCCTTACCAGGGCAATACCTGGTAAACAGGTTGTTGTTGTGGTTTGTTCTTTGTTCTTGAAGAGGACCATGGTGATGACATGACTTGTAGATGACTTTGATTTGAGGGAAGGAGGAGTGTCTTTCTGGGTCCAGGAGCCTGAGATCCATCAGGATGACTGGAGATGGCCCAGGATACAATGGGAGACCCTCACCCTGGTAGGCTAAGGTCTTTCCAGTTCTCACTTTAAGTGAGGTAACACATGTTCAGTGAATAGGCCTCTTTAAGGAGTGAGTCAAGAGATGGCACCTTTTAATCAAGAAAGAAAGAAAAAAAGAGAGAGAGAGTGAGAGAGAGAGAGAGAAAAAATCAAACTGGGAGGGGAAAACCCTCAGGCTTCCATACCCAAAGAGAAAGAGTTACTATTTAGTATTTACATTTACTCTATGCTAGGGGGCCTGGGACCTATATTCATTGAACCAAAGTACAGTAGAAGAAGTATCAGATTTGGAGTTAGAAGACCAGCTTTGCTACTTGCTACCTGTGTAAACTTCAAGTAAGTAATGTGACTTTTCTGGGAAATTTCCTCATCTGTAAAATCTGTGAGGGTTGGACTAGATGACCTTCCAGCTCTAAATCCATGACCCTGTAACTCTAAGGATATTATTTGAAATTGCTGATCATGAAATGGACAGCTATTTGTGAATACTTGTATTTAGAGAGACTCTCCAAGCACCTAGTGATTTGCCTTGCATATACTCAGTACTCAATAAGTATTTTTTGGAGAAGTGACTTTCTCCTTTAATAAACTTCATTCCCTGTCAGTATCCCTAAGGACATGTGGTTAGGATGTAAGGATAGCCTCATTATATCAAACTGTATCCTCTCTAATGAATTTGAGAAAATGGAAAATTACTGGGTTATTTCAAACTCAGTATGTTATTTCAAACTGCTTTCTCCTCCCTCCTCTTCATTCTCCCCATCTTTAAAAAAAGGGCTCTCATTCTTGGAGACTTCAAAGCTTATTCTTCCTCTGATAAACAAGCAAGAAGAATCAGGGCAAAGAGATGAGTCAGGGTCCTTAAATCCTGAGTCAGGAAACTGCAGTCGTTCAGGACTCTGGTACTTGTAAGGAGACCATGTGACATGCATTTCCACCCAGAGGGCTGCCAGGTCTCATTGGCACGAACATATCTCCTCTGAGAGTCTGCTGTTACCTATGCTTCATGTTCTTGATTATTTTTCCTGAGTGGATGGTGGATCAGCCGACCACATCTGGTTTCCCGTACAGATACCAGCTTTAATTATAATTTAGGGATCAGAATAATATTGTACTCAAATATTTGTGGTTGGAAGTTTTAATTTGCTGCCACAAGATGGCGGTGTAATCTGCTGATACAACACTGGAACTCACACAGCAGATCGCAATTATTTCTCTCTGCCAGGTTGTTTTAATAGTATGATAGTGTGACTGGAGAGATTTTGAGTACAACAAACATCCATCAGACATGTGGAGGAAGAAAGGAAGGAAGAAAATGAGAGAAGAAGAAAAAGCAGAAAGATGAAGAAGAAAGAGGAAGAGGAGAAATAAGAAGGAAAGAGGGAAAAGATGAAAAAGCAAGAAGACAAAAACATCAAAAAACAAAACAGAATGACCCCCCCCCCCAACCTTGCAAGCCTCTTCTCCACTCCATCTAGTTAAGCTGTACCTTTTAGGGTTGAGTGTTAGCACTCTATATTGATGTCAGAAAGCCAGCAAGCTCATACTGGATTTTGCTTATGCAACATGGTGGTGGTGGAGATAGGGCAAAATGACCAATGAAGGGGTACCCTTGGATTGGTAGCAAGCAGAGTCTATTGCACATGCTCTCAGGACTGTGTCTTCATTGGTTACCAGCCCCTCTGCCTCCATTTCCCCCCAACCCCCCACTACCCTTATGAGAAACAGTAATTTGAATCTTCCTAGATTGTAAGCTCTGTCAGGGCAGGGACAGTTTAATTTTTGTTCTTTTAGTCCCAGCACCCGAGAACACTGTCTGGCCTCTAGTTGGTGCTCAATAAATATCACGATTTGTTGGATTATGTCTTTCCTTCTTCAGAACATCACAAGTAGTTAACTCTCTCTGCAAGTCTGTCATATTAGAAGATCAGCTTATTTGTTCTTTCTTCAGTTCACTTCATATTAAGCATATTAAGTGACTGTAGATGCATCAGATACAGAGACAGAAAAACAATGATATCCACCTTCAAAGAGACGTCTCTCAACATCTCTGTCTGTCTCTGAGTCAGATTAAGAAACCGACTTTTTTTTTTCTTTCGGAGTTTGTGTTGTGTCAGAAAACATGTTAACGCCTACTTTTCATATCACTATCTTTTTTTTAATGTTTGTTAAGGACTAGCAATTTATCTTTTTTTTTTCTTTTTGGAGGGAGGAAGGCAGGGCAATTGAGGTTAAGTGACTTGCCCAAGATCACACAGCTAGTAAGTGTCAAGTATCTGAGGCTGGATTTGAACTCAGGTCCTTCTGATTCCAGGGTGGGTGCTCTATTCACTGTGCCACCTAGCCGCCCCTCATGTTGCTATCTTAAGAGGTAAATTTAGAGAGCGATTTATAATCAGTGTGCACAGCAATATGACTAGCAAGCAGGAAAATCGAGTTATGTTAGTGCCCCATTTTCTACAGTTTCTGATATAAACTAGTCCTATATCCTACTTTTTCATGGACTTTCGGTGGTTGAACGGTATTATTTTCGTGGCTTTTTTCAGTGAGACTTCAGTGGAATCATTCGATGGTGGCAGAAGCTCGTGGAGCATACTTCAGAATACACTTTTCTTCTTACTTTACTTCCACATGAGTCTACTTGCATTTCTGTTGGCACGGTGGATGATGAATCGGTCTTATAGTTTAGGCTTCTATTTGGACATGCCACTTATTGAATCTAATTCTTATTTTGGTTATGTTTAGACAGACGATGATGGTTCTGAATGCTCCAGATAGAAGATGGACCTCTGGCCTTAGTATAAAGGATAATAAAATTTGGCAAAAGAGACTAAGTATGTAGCATACAACACAAATGATACAAAATGTGTAGTATGTAATACAGCTGATACATAATGTCTGAACATCTTTTAAATAGTTAACCTGCTACAGTGTAATCATTGTTTCTGTCTAGCCACCCACATGGAAGTTCCACAAACCTAGGCATCTGACAACTCACCATCTCCAAGAAGCATTCATCTTTTTTTTTTTTTTTTGGTATGGAAACCAGTCTCCTAAAGCTATTTAAATAATGATCTCAGCATGAAGCTATTCCAATACTATAACTACTTGCAATAGTATGTATAAAATATTTCCATGTCCTTGTCTTTTGTATTAGCAAATGCTTATAAATTGTAGAGTCCATTTACAATTCACTAAATTTAAAGACTGGATTTAGTTATGGGAATGGTAATAATTTTATTTTCCTTCCTCCCTCCCTCCCTCCCTCTTTCCCTCCTTCCCTCCCTCTCTGCCTCCCTCCTTCCTTCCCTCCCTCCCTCTCTCCCTCCCTCCCTCTCTCTTTCCTTCCTTCCTCCCTCCCTCTCTCCCTCCCTTTCCTTCCTTCCTTCCTTCCTTCCTTCCTTCCTTCCTTCCTTCCTTCCTTCCTTCCTTCCTTCCTTCCTGTGAAGATAAACCAATGAACCTGGATGATGCAAATTTACTAAATTGAAGCTGAACTGCAGAAGAGTTAAATAGAAAGCAGACGTTCTGCCACAATGTTAAGATCCTTCAATGTGCCGTGTGTATTAAAGAAGGTGAAGGGCCATTGTGAGACTGGTTTTCTGTCAGAATTCAAGGCAACGACTAGGGTTTGGTGCCATAGAAAAAGACTGATTTCAGTATACAACCTTGTCGGTTTAAAAATACAAACAAGGCACAGATATTTGCCTAGTCTTCATACTTCAAATGGTATTAATCTAACAGTGAGCTTCAATATTTTCATTCTGGACTCTGTTTACATTTTCCCTGTGTTTAAAAATCACCTTGTCAAACCAGTAATCTTAACAACTGTCTCGAAAAAAGACATCACAAACCACCACCCGTTTGGAAGAAATAATCAAGTCTATAGGATTGTGTTGGGGGAAAGAGATGGAAAGGGTTCTGCTGGAAGTTTTTGTTGACATGAATTGTGTGGGTATCCAAAGTGTATTGCCTTTTAAAAATAAAATATACTTAGCCTAACCTGGCATCCAAGGACCAGCCTCCCAACTGACACTTAGGTGACTTTTCCTGTTTGTTCCAGTAAGCTACTTCTTTCTAATCCAGCCTTCCACGGGACTCCGTTAATTCAGACTCAGTCTGCAATCCAGTTGCCATTGGGTTTGAGGCACCCAAGTACCACTTGTTTGTGAATTGCGGTCAGCAGGAGCGGCAATCTGGGGTATTTGTTGTGGTGTGTGGGTGCCTTCAGGAAAATTTGTGTATATGTGGTAGTGCTTTTTGGGTATGGGGTATGGGGGAGGCCCGAAGGAGAGGTGTCTCCCTGACTTAACAATTTTATGCTCTTGGTTATCAATGGAAAAATATGCAAGGCTGAGTTTTAAGTCTCCTTCAGCTTTCTGCCTTGCCCTGTTTTCATTCAAGGAAACTTTCTGCTTTCCTTCATAGCTGAATTGTTGATTTTCTGACTCTTTTCTTCCACACTCCTGTCTTTGAACAAATACCATTCACAGCTCCTGA